>CAHIKZ030000202.1:1610000-1757500 GCA_903632075.3 Acanthosepion pharaonis
TAAATTACCAACAATAGGCACATACGAACAAACTGTAGCAACTCCACCTAAATCTGTTTAAAATTCTACCAAATAACCAACATAAAAGAACTTACATGACATTAATCCATATAATATCTTACAAATTCTTAAATCAAACTGTATTCCAAAATATAACTTTATCAAAACCACAACATAAATCAAGCATCACCACCTCTAACAATTATGTCTATACAAACATGTATATGCATAAAAGCTGAGTATCATCTACCATGTATTCAACTGTGAAAGCAGAATAACATATTTTATTACTTCTAAGCTCCCAAGAAAATTAAATTTCAACATTAAATGACCCATAAAGAGTTGTTATGCCATTAAACAAGCAAATCAATCAAACATTATTTTCTCTATGAATTACATGTGCTATCTATTTTAGTTGTTGCTGTTGTTGAAAGTCCTCAAGTGATGTGGTTTCTGTCATCTGGTACAATAATTTTTTGTAACTGCAATGCTAGTTTAAAAGGTTTGAAGAAGGATGTACCTCACTAAAACATACATTCATTTGCCCAAAACCATTTTTAACCACTGATCTTAGAAAGCAGTTGTATACAGCTAACAGCTTAGATATTTCTAAGTGGGTTTGGTACTATACATGTCATCAATAAGAAAGTCACAATCTGATAAGACTGTTTGAGAACATGACTCAAGCTTTTAGGCTAATATTTCGGTTTTGTAACACTTTGCCGTGTTGGGTGAAAAAACCCTTAGTGCAACCTATTCTATGTTCAATTTCCTTATTTCCTGTACTAATTTTTTTATAACTGATGCATACACCAAAGTACTGAAATGTTTAGTATTTACTAATTACTCATTTTGAATATTTGCAATGGATTCAGTGTATGTGTGATCAATGTTTTCATTCCAGTTTCAGATCATAGTTTCTACTGTCATTAATTAAAATAAAAAAAAAAACTTCATTTAAAAACAAAATAACTTCTAAGAGTTTTATATAAATATTATATAAGTTTTATTTTCTGGGATAAGTCTGTTGGCATCTGTGTACTCAGGTTTTTATTGCTATCTGAGTGTCAGGATTCCAAACATTTAACAACAACAACACATCTTTTAAATGAAACATGGAAAAGGTTATTTTCTGAAGGAAAAGTAAAGCAAAATGCCAGATGAAATAACATCTATATATTCTTTTCAGAAATATACACGAGCAATATACAACACCATTATACAACACCAAAACTCATTGGGACATTGAAAAGTACCTTTCAAAAGCTAAGCAAAGTATTAAGAAACAGGAAAATTTCATTAGAAATAAAGCAAAGAATACTGAACTGTTACATAATATTGGTACTCCTATATGGTAGTGTGTGCTGGACCATCTCATGACAGATGGAAATGAGACTTGCCGCAACAGAAATTTTATTCTACAGAAGGATGCTGAGAATACGATAGACTGAAAACCTAAGCAACAACAAAATCTACAGGAAAATGGAAACGTAAAGGACACTTACACATGACATCAGAAAGAGAGAATTGAAATTTCTGGGGAATATAATGAAGAAAGAGGTCTTGGCAAATCTGATACTCACATGACATATTAAAGGCAAAAGGGACAGAGAAAAGCAGCACATAAACTACCTAGTGAGCTTGTGTAAATGGTTGGCAGAATAGGGTATTAGGAGAGATAGCAAAAAGACAAATTTTACCAAAGGCTAGAAAACAGGAAGTCGTGGAAAGACATTATCACTTTGCATCCTGAACAGAAAAAGCACATAAAAGAAGCAAAACTAAAATAAATGTCTTTAAAAGCAAGAAAAAAATAATAGATCTTAATCTATGTTTATTTTACAAAAGAACCAGATGAAAAATATAGAATTAAGAATCTTTAAAGCCGATTTAGCACCCAGCCGACATCTTACTTTGCTTCTTGGTGATCTTTTTAAATCTACAATGAATGTTAACGCTGAGTTTTTACTGGGTCAGAAGAATAAAATATTTCATCAGGAAATGGATTTCATGTTACAAAATTATAGCCATGAGAAAAAAAATAAGACAAGCATAATATTTCTTTTACACTGAAAAGGAAAAAAAAAGTCCGGTCGAAAGATAATATCAGAGAGTGAAATTATTATTCACTTTCTCACTGACATGATGTGGCTTTCATCTGTCTTTTCTACAAACTTTCCTCTTTGATGCCTGGACTACCTGAATTTAAGTGTGATACTAAATTGGTTACTGTGTCTCACTGTTGAACTGGCTAGATGCAACCGTATGTTCTAATAGTCCCTTTTCTCACACTTCTTGTCTGTGGAAATCCCTTTTGAATTCTTGCTTCCCTGCAACCTACAATCTTCAAAAATCTAAATACAATGTCAATAATGTCTTCCTGAATGCTGTTCTTTTTTTGTCCTTTCTCCTCACTAAAGTCTTCTCATTTTCTTCCACTCCCAGTAATTCCTTACATCCTAGTGACATTATTGTCTTGCTTGGGTTGAAATGATTTTTAAAAATAATATTATTACTGATATATAAACATTGTATATTGTTTCCATCTTATTGTTTAACTTATAAATAAACCATTTTGCATAAAAATTAAAAAATCTAAAATCCTTAGTATTAGAAAAGTATCTTACTACTGTAACATTATACAATATTATTGTATTAATTTAAATTTAATGTGAATATTTTACATACCCTGTTTTTTAAAAAAAAAAATACATCCTTTTTAACAATACAATTTGCACATACAGAGTGGTCCAAAAAAAGTTTTCTCTTCTATACAGGGTGGTCTGAAAGTCTTGTCACCCCCTACCAAAAATGAATGAGAACAATAGAAGAACAAGTAATACAGTAATACAAAGCACATGTACTGGATTCAGTTGATTCACTTTCATTGACACTGTCTCACATTGAGAAGATCTTTATGAACACCATTTTCGGGGCACAAAATGATGTGGCGCTATGTCCAATGTGATATTTTATGAAACCGTGCTTTTTTTGATTGTTGCAAAGGCTCTCTGAATGGTGTTGTTCAACTGATGGGCATTCTAGTATTGTTCATGTGAAACCCTCTCCTTGACAATACGCCCACAAGGTGTTGAAATAGAAAATTATATTATGTAGGGGTGACAAGACTTTCAGATCACCCTGTATATAAGAGAAAACTTTTTAAAAAGTTTTCAATTGAAAGTATTAGGGAAAAAAATTAATGAGAGCCATCTATACTTGTGTATAAGCCTACTTAGTTTGACCCCAGAATTCTTTCATGAAAAACCAGATTTTTTCATATAGCTTGTGTATAATGCGACCCCAGCTTCTGAACAATATTAGTAGGCCTACTTTAGTCAAATAATTCAGTACTTGGCATCATCCTGGACATATTTTATAACTAATAAATTGTATTCATTTTTTTTTTATACAAAGCTACCCCAAAATGGTGAGAAAAACCATATCATAAAATATTTGATCCAAAGATTTAGGTACCATGCTTTCATTTTTATTCATGCCTGACTATCGTAACTCCTTTACAACAGGCATACCTCCTATGTAGGCTAAGTTTTTAGACATGTGCCAATGAAGATGAACAAAATACCCACAAAAACATTGTTAATTCTTCATTTATATAAGGTATTTTTAGATTTTAAGTGGCACAAATAGTGAATGATGTTCTAGTGTTCATGTCACAACAGAAAAAAAAAGAATCTACAGGAAGCAGGCTAAAGGCACTTCCCTGTTCTGTTTAGGTTAGCCATATGTGCCAGGTGAATGTAGGCCTGCCAAACAGATTACAGTCACTGAAAATGCATGAATTTTAACCCCTCAAGAAAAAAATTTACCTGTGTATGATGCAACACAAAAAATGCATGATTACAAAAATTACCAATGTACGCTATGACAACACTCCTAATTTTAGCATAAAACAAAACTCACACTATACTTGTGTATATATGGTAATTTTAATTTTTTGAGAGTTTGTTTGATAATAAATATTTTCATCTTATTGCTTCATCATCACGTATTCAGTTAGTGCATTTTCTGCTGCTGTGATCACCTCTCCCCCCTCCATCTCACAATTGTGGATCATGGTGACATTCAAGGTAGAAGAGTGCAATGACTTGCAAGTTCCTTTTGCATCAGGGATGCTGAACTTACCCCCATCCCTCCTCTCTGAAGTTAAAGAGACAGGATCTACAAGGCAAAAGATGCTTTGAATTCAGAGTTTTCCTTCACCTAGATTGGTTGCAAACCAAGGCTATAGGGAGTAGTTTGTATGCTGTTTATCCATAGATGGGGGAAGAAATGGATTTATACCTATCCCAAGGATGTTAACATGTAAGTGAATGCAATGAACAACCAGAATCCAAACTTGCCTCTCTGATTCATCAATCCAAGTTGCTGCTTATTACTCCACTGTGACTCCATATTGCTTATTTAATAAAAAAAACAGTTTATCATCAAATGTACAATTAGAAACATGAAATTTTTAAGAAGTTATTTAAATACAATATTAACAGTGTAATTTTAAAGAAATTAATGGATTTTATTTTATTTTTTTTTACTTTTAATCCAAAGTTATTTCTTATTACTTTAATAAAAATCTATTAATTCTTTACAAATGACTTTGTTTACATTTCAGATAATTTTTTAATCATTTCGCCCCAAGCAAAGCAAGGGGATTACAGAGAATGAAAGTGAGAGAAAAAACTGAGTATAAAGATGATTGAGGAAAGGACAAAACATGAACAGGATTCCAGAAAATAAAAGATGTCTATTGACATTGCATTTAAATTTTTGAAGATTGTATTTATCAGGGAAGCAAGTAAACAGAAGTGTGTTCCAATTTCTAGTGCAAGAAAAGAAACTGCTGGAGTAGAAGTGTTGGTTGCATTTAACAATTTCAACAATAAACAGGTAGGACCTAGATGCCAATCTAGTAGCACGTGCTTAAATTCATCTAGTTGGGGCATCAGGGAAAAAAGTTTGTCAGAGCAGTTGCCATGAAACTATTTGTAGAAAAGACAGAGAGAAGCCACATTACACCCGTAAGAAAGTGACTGAAGTCGAGATACAAAGTCAGGATCGATTACATTACAGATCCTTTTTTTGTTTGCAAATATATTTGTGTTCAGAGACTTTAATGCCCACCATGCAAAGTGACTTAACCGCTCTGTCACTGACCTCATTGGTATACAAACCCTGAATTTCTTGATCACTGAATCTGTAGAAGACATAGTGAACCAGAACCAGAATTGAATGGCAGAAATGTTGACGAAAACTTGCCTTATTCTTGACAAAAGAGAGTGTCTTTGTCTGACAGGTAGGACTTCAATTTGAGAGAATGCAGGTGCATCATTCTGTTAAAAAGAACCTTCTTTGTTGTCCTATAAGAAATTTGGTCATTAGCAACTTTACATAATATTAGCATAGTTGGACAAAATCAAAGAGGGACATCTGGGTGCTCCATTCTGAGGTGCCCGTATGTCTAGCATGTTTATCATACGGGGAAGTGATTGGTGACTTCACGATTATAAGTAGACCGTCGGGGAGATGAGAGGTGTCTTCCATCAGGGTACATTGTACGATATGTGCATTTGTGGTAGTGGTAGGAGGAGGGAAAGAAGAAAAGAATTATTTAAGCAATAGATAAAATAATAATAAAGAATAAAAAAAATGAGAAAAACAAACAAATTTTCCCATGATGCTAATAATAAAGGAACCAGAAATTTTTTATGCACCCACTTCTAAAAAGGGCAAAACCATGCTTTCTTTACCCTTCCCAGAAAGGGCAAAAACCTGCTTTCTTTGCACTTCCTAGAAAGGGCAGAAACCCGCTTTCTTCCAACTTCCCAGAAAGGGCAGAACTCTCCTTTCTTTGCACTTCCTAGAAAGGACAGAAGCCTCTTATTCCAACTTCCCAGAAAGGGCAGAACACTGCTTACTTCCCACTTCCATGAAAGATCAGAACCCTGCATTCTTTGCACTTCCCAGAAAAGGCAGAACCCTGCTTTCTTCCCATTTCCCAGAAAGGGCAGAACCCTGCATTCTTTGCACTTCCCAGAAAAGGCAGAACTTCGCTTTCTTTGCACTTCCCAGAAAGGGCAGAACTTCGCTTTCTTTACACTTCCCAACACATAACATTTGGTTTTGTCTTGCAGAACCTTCAGTGATGAAGTAAGTACAACCTTTACTTTGGTCGTTCCAGCTCACCACAAAATTTAACTTGAGCTCAACCATTATAACCATTCTTATTATTACTTGCCCTAATTTACATCCCAACCAGGAAAAGAAAACAGACATAACCAAGACATATTGATAAATTTGTTTCACTACAGATTCTATATAAAATGAATAAACAGTCTGTCGTAGTAACTAAATTTTTTGTTATGTGAACATGCAGACAACCACAACACACTAACATGCAACTTTATATCCCATAAAACTCTCTATGGCCCAGCAATCTAAAAAGGGCATGCAATTTTGAACCCTGCTGTAGGGCACATATTCTTCATTAAGATTCTTGAACACACAGACCAGTAGGTGTAATTCACACATTTAAAAAGAAAAAGATGGTATCTATTCAAATGCTAAAATATAACATTTAAACAATTAAAAAAAGTATTTTAATTTAAAACTTTAATTTAAAATCTACTAAAATATAACAATTAAAATAATCAGAAATATAATAATCATATTAATGGTAAATTCAGTATAAATATTTTTCATTATTCTATTGGGCTTGTATTCATTTTACTGCAGTATGGTACAAGAACAAGAGAATACAACTAATATAATTATATTGCTATTTCTTTTATAATGAAAAATGTTTCAGGCCAGTATTTTAATTTTTTTTAATGATACAAACAAGATATGTAATATATAGAATAGTAGGTTTAAAGAATAAAACATTTATAGACAGACTTGGATCTAACATGCTGCCATAATGTACCATGACACCAGCACACTGTGTGTCATACTGAACGGACAGTTAAGAGTTGACACAAGACTATTGTTATGTAGTTGAATAAAGAGAGTAATAAGTCAGAAAACTGAGAGAGGGTGGCCTGCTTAGTGACTCTTGCTATTTGCTGCCACACAGTCGGTTGGTGAATAAATTTCCGTCTTTGTACAACAGATAAACTTGAAGATGCATTCCAGCTGGGCCTTATTGATTTTCCCGCCAGTCAGGTGATTCATCGTATGTGCTCGTTTTCCTCCCTGCTTCTCACCTCTTCTTCCCACTGCATTTGGAGAAGATTCCGGCTGCCTTCACTTTTGTGCCACATAAACCAACATTTTCCGAAAAACCCCATGAACAAAAAAAAAATATCATTATCTTCAATTTTTTCTTTTTTTTTTTTGCTACATTAAAATTCACCAAAACTTTACTATAAACATTCTGATCAAACATATTTTTATATTAACTCAACTAAATATGATGCTCTTTTCAAACAAGTATATAATATATATATATATATATATATATATATATATATATATATATATATATATATAATAATTTTTTTTAAAAAATATGATTCCAAATATTTTAATAGATTATTATTTTAAATAAATAATTATATTTATGCTCTACTTTTGTATCGAAAGCACTATTTTTAAAAATAATAACTAAAATACTAAGGAACTTTGGATTATTTACCTAACCAGTTCCTTCCTATTTTCTATATATTTTCATATATCATATATATATATATATATATATATATATATATTTATATTAAAAAAGAGGGTGCATAAACGTTTTTGGTTGTAATGTGGATTTTATTGAGAAAAATTATACTTTGTTTTACATAATTTCACGAGAACAGATGTTTCTGGTCTAGTCGAGAATATTCTTCATTGAAAATGAAGAATTTTTACATATTTTTAAAAATATTAATTTTTTCTTCACTTTCAATGAAGAATATTCTCGACCAGACCAGAAACATTCTGTTTGAAATTATGTTGGCAAGTATAAATTTTTTTTCAATAAATTCTACAAAAAAAACGTTTCAGTTTCTTTTAATATACATACTTTTCTCTCGTTGGAACCACTACAACATATTTCCTTTATATATTTATATATATACAAATTAGAGAAAGAACAGATAGAGTAAAATTCCACTGTTCATAGCATTTGCTTAATACAAAGTAAAGTAATATATTATTATTTTTATTATAAGAGATTATAATAAAAAAAATGTTGAAATCGCTACACAAAAGCTTTCATGTTTCAATACTATGGTTTTATTTATTCAGTTGATGGTAAATAACTGGCGATTAAATGATTGTCACCTCTTTTCCAAAAGTTAAAGGTGAGGGGACATAAGGTCAGAATTAAAAATAGCCTCATGGGTATGTCTTTATTAACCAATTAAAATGTCAGAGGTTGGAGGTCGATGAGTTTTTTTTCATGCCATGATAAATCAGAACAGAATCAAGCCATTACTGACAATTGTGGAAAATATGTCAGCAACAAATGTATCATGATTGTAGACAAATATGACGACATGTTCAATTTTTTGAAAGTGTGTTGAAGGGAGGGGTAGTTTAATTAGACATAAAGTTAACATTTCAAATTAAATTTTTTTTTTTTAGGAAAATTCTTAAAGGGGCCTGTAGATAAAACTAAAAATGTGGAACATCTATATAAGATATTAATAATACTAACTGGATGGCAATGCATAGCAATATTAAAGCTGAATAAACAAAATAAGGTAATTACCTGTAGAGGGTGGACCATTATATAATACTAAATTATGGCTATAAGAAATGGTAATATGTAAATTTTAAAAATTTAACTATATCTTAAGGTAAAAGATAAACGGTACTGGCAATTTGCAATTAATTCACTCCTTTAATTTAATAGAAACTTTGTGCCAGCAAATTTGATGATTTCTAATTTTTCATGTAAACATAAGAAACAAAGTTCATTTAAAGATTTACAAGTTGTAGTATTTTTGATTATTTTCCATTTTACTGAAGGGATTTACTACCTTCTTTTAAGTTCCAAAAAACATTTACAAAAGGGGTGTCATATTTATGTATGTGTTATTGGAGAAAGATAATACATGTTGGTACCACCTAGTTTTAAAGGAATTCTTAGTACTCCCAATATAAAATTTTTTAACTATTGGATTTTCTATAGTAGAACTAGTGTTTAGTTAAATGAGAGAATCTGTTTGACATATGTTTTGCAATGGACATTTGTTAGAATTTCTACAATTACACTTGTTATTATCTGCATTTGTTGCTTTGGAATGGCAAATATTGCTCAGGTTTTTGTATTGATTTAAAGTACTATTATTATGTTATTTAATGTTTTAGTAGAAATAAATACATAAATATATATATATGTAAATATATATATATATATATATATATATATATATATAAATATACAATATATATATATATTTATATATATATATATATATATATATATATATGTACATAAATATATATATAAATAAACATATATATAAATATATATAAGAATAAATATATAAATATATATATATATATATAAATATATATATAGTATTAGACAAAAAATACAAAACTACCTCCTATGGGGTATGGATCTATTTAAACTGACAGAAACTTTGTCAGTCTTATTCAACCCCATTATATAGACTGAGTTTGTGTCTGAATTAGAAATTTAACTGTGACAACCATTGAAAAATTGATACAGAATTTGTCTATTTCAATGTTTCAGTCAGACGAAAAGCACAAGATAGTGGTCAGGGGAGGGTGGAAGGTATTAGCATTAAAAGTAAGATATTTTATAAAATTTAAACCGGATATTAACCTTATGACATTAAACTGGGGTTATATGAAGAATGAAGTTTTAATTTGAAACCAAAAGAGGACCAAAATGGGAGTTTTCTAAAACCATTTTATATATATAAGGTTAGGTTCCTACTTCAAAAATACTCTTCCAAAGATAAATTATAAATTATACTTAAAAATAATATATATTTGAAAAATTAAAAATAAGTCATATTTAGATAATTTATATTAAATTTAGGTAAGAATATTTTTAAAATGATTAAATATTAAATAATAAAAATATATTTAAAAGTAAAAATATAATAAAATAAAATAAATAATACATTTAAGGATATTAATCAACCATACAAAGTTATGTCAGAATGTTTTTAGATTAAAAGTGAACATTAACTCATGAAGAGAGTCTGTGGTTACATTCATGCTTGTAGTATGTAATGCGCACAGGAATTCTTGTGCTATTCGATACTGACCACTTTGCCATTACACAGGTAACTCTACTGACCTTACCTTGATAAGCAAACCTCTATACGGTAAGACCTAAAATAACTTAAAAATATATATATATAGATAAAGAGGTGGAAGTGATAAAGTGAAAGAGTGTGTTCTTAAATTAGGGTACAATTACAAGATATAATTTATATGGTGAAAAAATGGAAATATAGAGATTAAAAATAATTATACATTCGACATTTGAAGAGTTAGAAGAGTTATAAGTTAAATTAAAATCTATATTATAGAAATTTAAATATTCAATGCACAGACGAATGGTAGATTTATAAGTGTGATGGATTCTGATGAGAAATACTGTTTGGCATGACACAGTGAATCAACTTTCTTAACAGTAAACCTAGTCACTGATTCAATATAATCATTACACTTCATTTCAGTGGAAAACATTAACCCATGAAGGCACAAAGAGCCATGCTGATGGAAGGCAGAAAAGGTTCTTTATTGTGATGAAATGACAGGAGTTTTATTTTGGAGGTCATTTTCAAAAGCAATTTTACTTTGCCTGACATATCAGAACTTTTAGTAAAAGAGGCTGTATAAATGGATGACATAGCAGGAACTGAGAGAGATAGTGGCATAGGAAGTTATGGAGGGCCATAATCAACTATGGCACATAAAAGAAGACAAAAGGCAGATCTCATATCTTTTCCATCAGTAGTAAAACATACTCCAAAGTCTTCAATAGATGTTCATTAAATTAAACTGCCAATGTGTTAGTACTGGGAGAAAAATATTTAAAGTTGAAAAGTGAATAAGTATTTCTGTGAATAACAATACTAGTACTTATTAGTATGCTATAAACATTGTGCTAAAAAGAATACATGAAAATATAATGCTTAAGATAAGTACTTAAGCATTATTTTCATGTTTCTTTTTAATACAATATTTTTAGCAGACATATTGTTCAATCACCAAATGTTATATTCAGAACAAAGAAATCTTCTTCTATGAGCCATATCATCATAGGACATGGGCGATCATAGCTCTCCACAACTTCTTATTCTTTATGGCTCTTAGCAATATTTATCTTTTTGCTATCCCTTCCACTCCCTATTCTACCATCCATTTACACAAACTCAATTGGTATGTTATTTGTTGTTTTACTCTAGTCCTCTTGCCCTCAATATATCCTGTGAGTGTCAAATTTTCCAAGCCCACTTTCCTCTTTACATATCCAAGAAATTTCAACTGTTTCTTTTTTATGCTTTTTGTTTCCATTTTCCTTAAAATTTTCTCATTGTTAACATAGTCTGTTTATGGTATTCTCAGCATCCTTCTGTAGAACAACATCTCTGTTAACTGAAGTCTCATCTTCATCTGTGAGAAAATTGTTCAACTTTCACTGCTGTATAGCAGGTATGATATTACATAACGATTTGGGATTACTTTCTTTGTTTCTAATGACATTTTTCTGTTTCTTAATATTTTGTTTAGATTTTGAAAGGCATCTCTGTTGCCTGAAGTCTTGTCTTTTATCTGTGAGAAAATTCTCCATTTCTAATTAGAATCTGTAATTGCATAAACCTACCATTTGTCTATGCAATGAATACTATTGCCATATCAAGTCAGCTGCTCCTTCTGTATATCTCAAGATTCTTAACAAAATTCAAAGAAGAATCTGTAATGTAATCGATTCTGATGAGTCATTTTCTCACCGATGTGATGCGACGTGCTTCTGTCTTTTCTACAGATATTTTTATGGCAACTGTTCTAATGATCTTTGTTCCCTGGTGTCCCAACTACAAGAATTTGATCATGCTACTAAATTAACAACTGGGTCTTACCATTTAACTGTTGAACTTGAAAGATGCAGCCCCCACTTCTACTCTAAAAGTTTCTTTTCTTATACCTCTCACTTGTGGCATTCCCTTCTGATTTATCTTCTTTCCTTGATAACTAAAATGTCCAAAAATTTAAATGCAATTTCAATCACCATCTTCTGGTTTCTTGAACCCTATTCCTTTATTGTCCTTTCCTCAATCCTCTACACTAAATTTTTCACATTGTATTTCATTCCGTGTTCTGATGGCATTATTGGCTTGCTATGGGTGAAATGATTAATGTCCTCAAGGACACATGGCCCAGTGGATAAAGATGTTGGTTAGATCCAGTGACAAGACCCAAAGAGTTGTAAGTTCAATACCAGGCTACAGCAGCAGTGAATCAAAAAACTTGGAGAGTTGAGTTAAAGGAAAACAACTTAGACATCCGGGAGAGGCATGGCATGTAGAACTAAAATGATCTACTCTGGTGAATGAAACAAAAGGTTTAGCTTGAAATTCCAATCACCTGAGAAAGGCCAGAGTGTACAACGGCCAAAACATTGTGAATATGGCAATGAAGATGAGGATAACAGTCCAAATAATGTAAATAATCATAATACCTCATCTCAGAGATATAGACAGATACTCAGATAAATTCTTTTAAATACATATTCTTCTTTTAAGTGCCATGTGCTTTTAAGAAGAAGGAAAACATGGTTCTCCACAACTTCCTGCTTTTTGTTGCTCGAAATAACTTTTAATCATTTACCATATATCATTGTCTTTTTTCTACCATTCATTCATGCAAAGTGTGTTACTTGGTATATCCCCCTGCTTCTTTGGCCTTTAGCATGTCTTGTGAGTATTAAATTCTCTGGGCTCTCTTTCCTCATTATGTTTGCTTCACTGTAAATATATGTTTCCATCTATTTCCTATTTTCATTAAAATTTCTTCATTATTCACATTTTCTGTCCTTGTTATTCTCAGTATTTCTTTATAAAACATCTGTCACTTCAAGTCTCTTCTTTACCTATAAGAGGATTGAACATTCATTGTTGTATAAAAGTGTTGCTGCTGACACTGGAGTTTGAACACAGATCACCAGAGAGCAAACACAGGTGATCCCATTTTTAATAAGTAGATCACATGATGGTAAAGGAAATGTATATATGGGAATTTGTGTGGCATCTAAGTGATCACTATATGGATTACTATTTGGATCACTATATGGTGGTTACTATTCAAGCAAGTATTATCAAACAAGTGCTATTAGTATGAGTACTATTTGAAGGTGTCTGACACTAGTATTGTTCAACGGTATTACTATAGTTGTATCTCCGATTACAAGTCTCTACTAAAACAAGCATTACGAAAGTGACAACAAGTATTCGTTGACATTACAAAAGTGGCAACAAGTGTTTGTTGACATCACAAAAAAGATTAGATATTAGCAGTTCAGATATTTTTTTATCTCTTACTACTTTGCTTAGTTTCTGGAAGGTATCTTTCTCCATTCTGTAATGGTAATGGTAATATTAACCATTTCTGCCTGAGAAAACATTCAACATTCACTGACCGAACAAACAATGATATTTTCAATTGAAATTTATAAAATTTTTCTACTGAAACAATTTTTCAGGGAAATAGGTTTCTTGAGTTCATTGTTAGCTCTCTTTCCAGTAGTGATGGAGGCTTCCATCCTAACTTTTTGTTTGAATTAGTGTGGAATGTCAACATCTTATGTCATTCTTTTCTCTTTGAGTAGAACATTGTCTCCATTTTAGTTGGTGCTGCTGTTGAAATTCCTCAAGCGATGTGCTTTTCTTTATTTTTGTTCTTTTTGATTCTATAGTGTCAGAGGTTCAAGAAAGTATGGTCCTCTCTAGGACGTACAGTTTACTTTTGGATTTCCGTATTGCAACATACCATGAATTCACATCGTAAAAGTAAAATTTAAAGATTCCTTTTCATTTGCTATTTGCTTTTGACATACAAAATTTGAGAATTTAAATCAAACAGAAAACAAAATGATATCCATCAGTATGAAGAAAAAAATATAAGTGAAACAAAATAAGAGGTGACAGCAGAGAAACCTTTTGATGGTTTATACTGAGAAAAAAGATACTCAGTAAGAAGATCTAAAGGAAATAATTCTTATCATGCCATCAACAATGTATAACAAAGCCTGGAAACTGGTAAATATTCACACTATTGCCAAAAATATTGCAAAAACCAACAGAATACATTTTGTTGAGTAATATTAATTTTTTTTCTTAAAACTTTATCACATTTCAGTCTCACTTTGATTGAGTTAAGTCATGTAGGTCACATGATGTCATTTGATACAGTGTCAAAAAGAGGCCAGTCAATCAGTTCTGCTTACAGGAGCTAAATGAAGCATTTTGTTTGGTTTAGGTCTCTTAGCCCAAGCTGAGGCTAAATCTGCATTCCCCAACTGCTTACTAGTACATGGTACCATTTTCTTTTGGGAATATATCTTCCACAGTTATAGAATAAAACTCGAGCTAGCAACCCTCAAACTGAATAACTCAAGACTTTCTGTTTTCTGTTCCTGGAATATGTCCTTGCCTGGGACATAGTAGATGAATCCAGCCCATTTGAATTGGGAGCCCTAAAAATGGCTTCTCCAGAAACACAGAAGAATCTCCATATTATATGTAAGACCATATCTTTTCATTCACACTCTATGTGCTGTGTACATATAAGTTATATTTTTCCCTGCATGGGACACGTGTAAATATGTATATATAGTTTTGTGTATGTCTTAGTGGTATAAAAGCCTCTCTGTGAACAAAGCATGTTTGTCATTACTTTTCTTTCAGTCATTCTGTTGTGGCTGGGAAACATGGTGTTATATCATCGATATAATAATGCTCATAATGGGGGAAATGTAAAGGGAAGAATAAAACTTAGTTCCATATATCTCACCCATTATGATTCCAAATAGGTTTGATATAAATTGAGATAAAGAAGGATTAATACAATATTTAAATAAAACTATAAAAGTGATTCAAAAGTTTTATAGAAAAAAGAAAACGAGTACAATTTGATATGGCATCTAAGACTCCTGCTTCCATTTACATTTAATATTTATGAAGTTAGGCTAGATTCAAGTAGTGATTGCATGGGTAAACATTAGCCTACCCAGACACCTCAACTTTACATAAACTGACCAGATGGATATTTTGTCTCTGAATTCCTGGGAATGAGGAATGATTGTTATTTCTATTATTTACCCAGGGTCAATAACCTAGAGAATTAAAGTTATGATTTTTGAATTTGGTGAAAGTGTAATTGTGAGTTCAATCTCAAGGCCTGGTATAGCAGACTTAGTGGAAGCAAAGCATGCAGTCAGTAAGCAATACTAAATAGGAACAAGATATCTTTAGACAAGAACATTCTTCAACAGCAACTGTAGTAAAAAGTGAGTGCAGTCAGTTATGACAAGCAGCTGCAACCCTTGACAACAGGCAGGTTATGTTTAATGCTCCAAGTTTTCTACTCAGAATTGTCCTATGGGACAATCATCATTTTCTATGTGTTATGTCCATTCAGAATGTGCGTGATCATGGCTTTCCACAAATTCCTATCTCTTTTGGCTCTTAGCAGCATTACTCCATTTTAATGAACAGCAAGAGTGGGCTGAGGTTGGGGGAAACACCTAACCAATTGCTCTCCCAAGAACTACAGGGTTAACAGGCAGAGAGGGGATAAGAGCCCGGTTGTAACAAAATAAAACTTCCTTAGTAACCACAGCAACTTTAGGAACAAAATATCCACGGAACCGGCTTCACAAAACACTGAGTCTTGCCAACTGCTTACTGCTGGTTTTTCCACTGCTCTTATTGGCAAGAGGCAGCTTACAAAGACCCGGATCTTGACCAGTTGCTGAGATGCCTGTATTTAGACATGCTAAACTGTCCCACTGCTAACAGGGAAAACCTATTGACAGACATGTCCATACATATTCCAGGGCCTCTTTTGTGTCTCTACTGACGCATTTGTCACTTTTGCCAAGCCTTCAGCCACCCCACTCCAGTTCTACCAGCCATTCACAAATGCTCATCAGGTAGATGGCCTGCTATCCTTCCCTATTCTTTTGCCATCGATACACCCTGCGGGAGTTAAATTGTCCAAGCCCTCCTTATCTCCTAAGTATCCAAGAAATTTCAGCACTCTTTCTGATTTTGAATATAAATGGGTGTTTTTATCATTTTCTTTAAGATTTCCTCCATTCATGGAATTCTCACTATCCTCCTGTAGAACCACATTTCTGCTGCCTCCAGTTTTCTCTTCATCTGTGGTAAGCTTGTCCAGTATTCATTGCCATACAAGAGGATTGACATCACATAGCAATTCAGCATACTTTATTTCTAATAAAATTGTCTTACTTCTTAGCACTTTGTTTAGCTTTTGGAATTAATGTTCCACTAAACTCATGTACATTTGGATTTTGCTTTTTCCATCTTCTGGTAAAACACTTCCCAGATATTTAAACTTCTGTACTTGAATTATGTTGACATCTTCAGTTCTTCATTCACATCTTAGGTATTTTTCTCTTATTGACAACCATACATTCTATTTACTTACAATTTATGGTTAGTCTTTTCTTCTTGCTTTCCTTTACTACTTTGTTTAGGAGGTCCTGTAATTTTCTTTCTGCATCTGACATCAACATAGTATTATCTGCATATATTAATTTTGTAACTCCCGATAAGTCCTGGTAGGGTCTCTAACTCTCTTAGGATAGCCTTAATGTCTTACTCATCTTTCTATTTTTGTGTACCTACACAATTTATTTTCTATCCATATCCAGGCAGTTTGTTCCAAGAATAAGATCCTTTCTGAAGAGACCTAGTTTTCCTAACAGTTCAACTAGATCCTTGTCAAATGCTTTTTCGTAATCTATAAAACATCCTTCTGCATTTGTATTGCTCTTTCATTCTAATCTTAAATTATCTCATTTCTTGTTCCAGTGTCTTTGACAAAACCATACTGTTCCTGTTTTATTTCTGGTCTAATTCTGTTTCACACTCTGTTCATCAAAGATTCTGATCATTAGTTTCGTTATATGACTCGTTAAGCTGATTGTCCGATGGAGCTCGCATTCATCTGCACCTGGTATTTTAGGTAATGCTATGAAGATCTACTGAGAACCTTCAGTATGTTGTGACTGCCATATATTTTGTGTATTACTTCTGTGATTTTATTGATGCAGAAATTATCCAAAACTATGAACATCTTTATTACACTCCCATCTGGTGGGTCATGAATTTGATGATCTAGTAATTGTGAGTTCAATCCCTGGGTCAAGCAGTGTGCACTTGGACTCAGTAAAAATGGGGCAAGCAGTAACTGAGCAGTACTGAAATGAGAACTAAATGAGATATCCCTAGAGATTGACAGTGAAACAAGAAGAATCTACCAATGTAGATTAAATACAGGGTTCAATTTGAAATTCTCTTACATTACCTGTATTGGTAAATACCTGATGAAAGCTGGAGGGTGTACCAGCAAAAAATAGTGTGATAATAAAAACAAACATGAAAACAATAGCCTGAGTGTAAAAAGGGAGAATTTTTTTGTGATATTTATTTAGGAAAAAAGGTGAATTTATATCTCTAATACAGTATGCTAAGGTGTTTTGTATTTCAAATTATTATAGTTTTTCAGAGTGAAAATGTTCTTTTCGATCTCCTCTTACTGTAAAAGAGACACAAATAAACCGTAATTTTTTTTTGAGAAGTAAAATATTTATAGACGCAGACTGATTAATTAAAAGAAACAATTTATCTAATCGTTTAATGGTAGAAACATTTCTACTTAAATTTCTTCATTTTTTTTATTTAATTGAAATTATCCATCATTTTTAGATGAACTGTTTTAAGAGTTTATTTTTAAAGCTATCAAACAGATGTAAGATAAAGAAAGTAAAATTTAAAATCCCCCCAAAAAACGTTCATAATTCAGGAGGTGGGGTTAATAAAGTTCAGAGGTCATACAAGAACCACCATAGTCACAACGCTGAACCAAGGCATTCAAAGAACAAGGTAGAAAGACCCTATTTTTTCTTTGGAGAAGCTTACAATCAAGGAAGATCTGTAAGAAATCCACAAGCTTGCAGAGAACAGAGAAGGAAGGCAAAATATTTCCGAATCAGTATACAGGGTGTTTCAAAAAGAATACACCAAAATCATCACGTGATATGTCAAAAACGAAAAAAATTACAAACCTCTAGCATGAACACATGTGTTATATATACATTCAAGTTTCATTTCATGTTTTATAAGTGCTCAATGTGGCCACCACTGGCAGCGCGGACAACATCAAGCCGATATGAGAATTTCTCTCAAACGCGCCTCAGCATGTCACGGTCCACCGTGTTGATTGCAGCTGTTATTCGATTTTTCAAGTCATCGATACTTGCTGGAAGTACTGGAACATAAACTTGGTCTTTAACATACCCCCACAAGAAAATGGTCACACACAGTGAGGTCCGGGGATCTGGCAGGCCAAGCACAAGAGAGCAAGGTCTTTAGCACTTCTCCTCCCAATCCATCGCTGAGGCACGTTTTCATTCAGATAAGCTCTAACCCCGAGATGGCAATGGGGTGGTGCTCCATCCTGCTGAAAAATGAAGTCATTCGAATATGCTTGCAGTAAAGTGAATAGCCATTTTTGGAGCATTTCGAGATAGGTTTGTCTTCCCACAATTCAGCTGCACTGGAAGTTATACTAACGACAGCGGTGAAACTGACACCCGATCAAACTTTGATAACTACTCTATCAAATAACCACTGATTCAGTCCACTACAATGCTATAAACCTGAAAAAATAGTGTAATGATTTTGGCGTATTCTTTTTGAAACACCCTGTACAATGTCACTGAAGATGAGAGAATATATTAATTCATGACCTCAAAACAGTTTTGATGATGAAGACAATGATGGGTTAATAAAATTTAATATTAAATATGACAGCTTACAGCCATATCATGTTCAAACATTGCTTAACCGCAGTTATTGTATGAGAACCAATGCCAAGCCTGGTCATAGTAAGGCAATTTAGTATTCCTATCATATTAGTTGGTTGACTGCTTTTATATGTCATCCCTTGTTAGGTTATTTTATGTCAAATTTTGTATGAGGCAGGTAGTATGAATCAAACTCCTAGCTGAGAAGTAATGATCAACTCAATTTGCTAGCCAGTGAGATGCTGTTTAGCCCTATAAAGCAGTTCTGCTTGGGTTCAAGATGCAAATCAGCAGATATTGTAATAGACAATATCATACACTAGTCAGAAAGACTGATGACCACTAACATTGTTGTTCATGGCTGTAAAATCCAACTGATGTCATCTGTTTTGCCTTAATATCAGCCTATGTTATCTGTGTGGCATTAATATCAGCATATGCTCCAACTGAAAAAGAGTGCCATCTCAGAAAAAGGAAAATTGTACACAGGGTTGAGTAAAATTTGTATATTAGAAAAAAGAAGAAAACTGTACATTAATGATTATTTTAATGCTACCTAAAGCAATTTTAAACGTCACTGCTCTTTTGATGATAACACATCACCTGTTGTGACAGGAGCCTCAAACATCAATTGAGAACTTGTTACTCAAAATGATACCCATCCTTAACACACGGTTTGATCATCTCATGAAACACTGCAACACATAGCATAGTCGAGATAATAAAACAGAAAAGATAATTGACTTCAGGATCTCAGACTCTTGGATTTGGCAGTTTGTGAGAGATGTTACAATATATAACTCCTATTTTGAATCAGATCACAGACTACTTGTAACTAAATTGACAACACCAGCCAACAAAATAGCTTGCTTCCACAAACCTAAACCAAGAAAAACCCTAAGTCCTTAAAAATGAAAGGGTAAATTTAGAATTCAGTAATAAACTATAGTCCAAAATGATGTCAGTAAACCAGGATCAAAATACTATACAGGAATCAATTAATGTTATTAATTCATTATTAGCTGAAGTAGACAAGACCCTGCCAAGAATACTTACAAGGAAAAACATACACCCATGGGACAACAATCCAGAGTTGAAAAAAAAATGTCTGGTGAGGACCACAATACAGAAACATTTCAAACCTTATTAAGAGTATGACAAGGAGGAAATGAAAGTTCTAGTATATTTAATATTTTCCTAGACCATGCCCTGTACATTTACAAACACAAATATGAGGAAACGGGCACTGACCACTTAAGGTTTCTATATCGCATTCCAAACAAATCTACTAATAGAAAACAATTTTCCTCCTAAGGCCAATGTACTGATGATGAGATTTGGCTATGTTGATGGCACACGTATTCAATGTTGGGATAAGAAAGATTTTGAACAGAAAATCAACATCCTATACCAAGTGGTTCAAAAAAGAAAACTCAAGATAAACCTTTCCAAAACAGAAACTATGATCTGAAATTGGAATGAAAAGCAGAGATGGCATATATCTATCATAAAAATTCAGAGTGTGGAATGAGTAAATACTAAACACTTCAGATGGCTCAGTGTATTAATCAATTATAACAAACTTAGTATAGGAGAAAAGGAAATTGAACATAGAACATGCTGTGCGAAACATGGTTTTGTCCAACATCACAAATTGTTAGAAAACCAAAACATCAATCAGAAAATTTAAATAGCCTCGTCAGATGGATGTCATGCATGATGCCAAACCTGTTCAGAAATATCTAAACTGTCAGCTGTATACAATCATTTTCTCAAATCAATGATTAAAAAAAGCTTTGAGTGAAGCCTGAAGGTCTTAGCAAAGATCATCTTTCTTTGAACATTGTGGACTGATGATACAGATTCACAAAGAACTGTACCAAATAACAGAAACCACATCACTTGAGGACTACCAACAGCAGCAACAGATAAAATAGACAGCACATGTAACTAGAAGAGAAAATGATGACATAATCAAGATGTTCTCATTCCACACTACTTCAAATAATAGGTTTAAGAAGGAAACACACATCAATACTGGAAAGAGTGATATCGCTACTGAACTTTTATTTCCTTGAAAACTGGACTTTTAAGAGAAAGATTTTATAAGTTTTAACCAAAACCTGTACTGGCTGTTGTGTCAATGAATGGCAAATGTTTCCTTGTAGAGAAACAGCTAATATTATCATTAACATCAGTCCCCACTCTGCCATCCATTCACACAGGTTACTCAATGTTTCCTTTTGTATCATATTCCTTATGACTTATGAGTGTTAAATTTTCCAAGTCCTCTTTTCTCATATGTTCTAGAAATTTTAAATCTTTCTGATTTTAAAAGTAAGTTACTTTCTAGTTCCTATTTTCTTCAGAACTTCCTTGTTGCTCATGTGTTCCATCTATGGTATTCTCAGCATCAATGATATTTAAATTTTTGTACTTTCTTGAATTTGACATCTTCCATTTGTAGCTCACACCTTGGGCTGCTTCTCTTGCTGACAATAGTACATTCTCTCTCTTGTTACAATTGATGGTTTGTCATTTCTTTCTGCTTTATTTTACAAACATATCTTAATATTTGGCTCATTTTTTAAAGGCATCTTTGATTATTCTGATGTACCTCCAGATTTGTCACATTTTCTATTGTGCGTTATAAAATTACCCAGATAGTTAAATTTTTATAATTGCTTCATTCTGATATCTCCAATTTGAAGCTAACACTTTCTTATATTCCGTCTTCTTATAGTGAACAATTAGTCTTTTTTTTTTTTTTTATTATTTTCCTTTGCTACCTTGTCAAAGACTTTTTTTGCATTTTTTCTTTCTAAGTTCACCATCAACACAATGTCATCTGTGTTGAATTAATGGCATAAATCAATTCAAGCTTTTAGTATATCACTGTTCTTGCTTGCTTCTGAATTTACACCATTAGATATATATTTCAAACAAGATTTAAAATATTAAAATTCAAAAGCAATTACTTGAAAAAAGATAAACAAAAGATGATTTTATATGATGATTTGGTTAGCATCTGACAGGGCAATGGCTACCAAGTATATCTTGTTGACCATCTGTTGGCATAAAGAGATAGTAGCTCATTGGCTGCCATTTTATTGTATCATGTCAGACTAAACTTGTATATTTTTTGGTTATTCTAGCATTTAATCATGAAATATGTCACCTTCAACATATAATGATTTCTATTTCATTTTCATCAGTGATGTAGATAATTTAGCCATGGTTAAATATAATTGGCAGTCAACAAACACTGTGTGTGTGTGTGTATATATATATATATATATATATATATATATATATATATATATATACATACACACACACACACACACACACACACACACACACACACACATATATATATATATATATATATTTATATATATATATATATATATATATTGGCATGTTTCATGTGTCATTGAATAATTTAGACGAATTTTGTCTACTTATTTTCAGTTGAGACCTTTCATATTCATGGACAAGCTTTTTGGTGTTATTACTAAAAGAAGAGAGAAAATCACAATGTTGATACATATCATTTTATTCAGGGTAAATTCGACAGCACAATGTCATCATCAATGTGTTGTTTATTTCAAGACAATTATTGTAGTGTTCATCATTTTCAAAGACAAAATTTCTGTGAAAGTTAAATTTTTATCTGAAGTGAAGAACGCTGAGTGAGTATGTGATCGCTTGACTACCGCTTCAGGGGAGGTAACTAAGTACAGTGTGTCAAGAGTTTTTAAGAAATAAGTCTTAATACTATTAGTGCTAACTTGATATTTTAAAGTATCTAATGTACACATGGTTTATGATATTGTGTATATGGTATGACATTGTACACATAATGTATGATATTGTTCTGTCAGTCATTATTAAATTAAACATTTTTTCTTTACATTAAGGCGAATATCCTCATCTTTGTTATTATTATCACAGTGTTTTGTCCATTGTAACCTCTGACCTTCTTTATGTGTCTGTTGATTTTGGTAGCCATCAAAGAATTTTAAACTGGACCCATTCCTTAATCTTCTTGTTCGACTGTCAATTTAGTACTGCTCAGTTATTGCTCCCCCTGTTTCTATCAAGTCTTCCTTGGAAGTGAATTCATAACTATACCACCAAATTCATGAACCAATTCTTCAATCCAGAATTCTGTTGTCCTAGATGATTAAAACATTGATTTATGAATTTGGTAGCATATTAATTGTGAGTTCAACCCCAGGGCAGAGTAGTACAGATTCATGCTTAATGGAAACTGGGTGAGTAATAACTGAGCAGGACTAAATAAGGACAAGATATCTCTAGACATGAACAGTGGAATGAGAATAGTCTACCTATGTAGATTAAAAAAAGGGTTTGGTTTGAAATTCTATGACGTTTATACCAGATTAATAGACACCTGAAGAAGGCAAGACAGCCTCAAAGGACAAAAGTTTGTTGATAATAACAAATATGAGAATGTTAGTGTGAAGGTAAGTAATGTAAATAAAGAATACTCTTCAACCTAGAAATTCAGGCAGAATTATTTTATATAATTGTTGTAGTATACCTACAAATGGTATGTTCCCATTCACATAAATACAGTAGTAAATACTGTATGTTGGTCTGCAGTTGGAGATTCATTGTGGAATTCATTTGACTCATTTCTAGTAGATGACTACTTCTTCTACATGCTTCTGGTGAATCTTCTATGTGTTGTTCATGTCCGAAGTATTATCATTCCATTTATTACCAACCTTCGTGTGATTATTCTATTCAGTAACCTTCCCTAGGTTACAACAATAACGAACATAAGAAATCTTAAAAATTGCAAATGTTAAAGATGATCAGAAAATATACTGATTGAAATAGAAACTTGAAGATAAATATATTGTGTGATGAAAAAAAGACAAAACAAAAAATCTTTAACATTAATATGAAAAGCTTATTTTAGCTTCATCCATATTTTTAATCATTTCACCCCAAGCAAGGCAATAAAGCCACTAAGACAAGGTGTTACTGAAAACTTTTATTTATTTTACTTGTATACTATGTTTTAGATATAAACAATTTTAGTCACAAAACAGACATCAAATAAAATTTAACTTACTCTTGATATGGGGAAATGCATTTTTTTTTCAACTAGAAGTCATCACAATTATTTGTATTTATGGCTTCAGTCAAAAGATGATGAATGTCCATTTAGTTGAGTTTCAGGTTGTGAATGAATTTTTACATCGGCTGTATAATATCAATGAATGGAAGAAGATGATAAATCTTGTATTGAAAGAATGAATGATAACAATGCTAGACTAATAATCTGAGCAGACAAGATACATTATGCTCTATTTCTCAATTTTTTTCTTTCTCCAAAACACTTGATAAAGAAGTTGTAGTTTATACAAAAAAAAAAAAAAAAAAAAAAAAAGTTCAGAAACAGCATATCATGTACACAGCAAATATAAAATATTTAAAAACCATATTTCGCTTGTGTTTGCCTCTTTGTTAATTTATTTTGTGACCATTGGTTTTTCAGCTCAAGTTCTCTCTCTTTGGCCTGAGAAAAAGAAAAATAACAAAGAAAAATTTTAATAAAGTTACATTTGTATTTTTGTTTGTTTTTCAGAAAAAAATTGTAAATTATTGGACATATTAAAATATAAGAAATATTTATACAGTAAAGAAAACATTTTCCTGTAAAACAAAATATCAATAAAAATTAATTGGCACAATATAAACTTTCACAAATTTCAAGTTATTTTCAAACAGAGTATCAAAAAATATACAATCACTGTCCCATAATAATTGTTACAAACACTTGAAGACACATATGCAAAGTTATCAGTCTTGACATCACTGCTTCAGTCATTTTCTCATCACCATAATATAGCTTTCTTGTACCTTTTCTATAAATATTTTCATGGAAATTGTTCTGATGAGCTTTCTTCTTTGGTATTTGGGAGGGTGTTAATACCAACACTATGTTGTTTAATTTATATATAGATTGTATTCATGGTAAATATTCATTGAAGTTTCATTTTTAAATGTTATTTTACCCCTACCCCCACAGACAAATTGTACATATGGGAACTAGTTAGGACTACAAAGAGACTTTGAGGTATTATGGTGGCTGTTGTAAGAATGCGTTGTTTTGGTGTAAGGAATACTGTGGTTTGTTTGGGTCAGTAATCATGGCTAGTTAAAATAAGACACACTGAAGACTAGTCTACTCATATCCCCACTTTTGGCCTTGTGTCACTTTTTGTATTAAAACAATAAATATTACTTTTCTTTTTGGTACCCAGACCTAAAGAATTTAAGTGCAGTACTAGATTGCCAAGTAGGTCTCATTTTGTTGTTGAAATTGCTAGTTGTAACCATAAGTTCTATTCTAATAGTTTCTTCTCTCACACTTTTCATTTGGAGAACTCTCTTCCAGCCTCTTGCTTTCCTGTCAAATAGAATCTTCAAAAATTTAAATGTAAAGCAAATCATCATCTACTGCCTCCTTGAATTTTGTTCTTTTATTGTCTTTTGTTTCTTTCACTCTTAGTAACCCCCTTGCAACATAATGGCTTTTATATAGTAAAATCATTTAAAAAAAAATATAACAATTATGAAATCAAAAATAATGTGTATGACTGTATCTTAAAGTATTGAGATTTATTGTGAAAATACACAATTATGGCACAAGGCTGAGAAATGGGGTGTGGTTGAGGCTGGTTGACACCATCTTATACCTAGCTAATCTGATTCATGACCCATTCACTCATTACAATTTCCGCATTCACCATAAAAACTTGTCAGTCACCACTCAATCCTCCATACACCACAATACCGCAATCCTCTTAAGGGGGTCCTACAAAATACGCTCCATGCCATCAAAATCTAATGATTATAAAATTTATACTTAAAAATTTATGGATGACTAAAATGAGAGGGGAGGGAATGAATCCCAAAACAAACTAAATATAAACACAAAGTAAACTAAACATAGCTGATGTTAGTAGGGCCCATCAAAATGAGAGGCCGCTGTATTCTGCCCATGGGAAAAAAATCAAGAAATCTTTCACTAAGGGAGTGGGAGAGGAGAAAAAATATATGGACATGGGAAATAAAAAGCTGACCTAGTTGAGACGAAAAGGAGTTAAAACAAACTGGGGAGGTTGGGAATCTCGATTGAATCATAACCAAAGAGGCAGCCGGGAACAGGCCAGGATCAACACTTACTCAGATTAACTAGGTACACAAAAGCTTGTCTAACCTGACCAAGGGGAGGGCTCCACAGGAAACCACCCGGATGTGACATAGGTTGACCTAAGACAAACTCAAGGCTAGCCCCATTCAAACGAACCAAGCTCTCCTCAGTCCTCAGAATGCAAGAGCTTTCTATCAGTTCTAATCATCATTTTATATAGTAAAATCATTAAAAAAAAAAAAAATGTAACAATTATGAAATAATGCTAGTATCATTTATATATATATATATATATATATATATATATATTATATTATATATATATATATATATATATAAAAACACAATATCCAGCTGGGCTAAACCATAAATTTAACAATATAGACAGTATTAATATATAACCATACAAATCAAAACGTACCCACATTTCTCACCCACACAAGACAGACATGCTTAAGGAGGTGTTGAGGCCTCACACTTATACATACACCCACACGAACATACACACTTACACATATCATACTCACTCACTCACTCCCTAATGTGCCAAATGATAACACACACCCACAGCAATATACACGCTTACACATATCATACTCACTCACTCCCTAAGAACCAAATAACACACACACTTAACAGAGACACATACCCTCTCCAGGAACCAATAAAACTGTCAAACTGACCAGGGGAATTCAGAGCAGCATGGATCCATCCAGCTCTTATCTCAAATAACAACTTAAAAGAGACTGTTTGACCAACACAAGGAATGTTAAAAGATTCATGTTATAAAAAGATAAAAAAATTAAAATTAAAACTACAGACAAAAGTTCATTTTCTCCATCAAAGCTTTCATTTATGTAGTTCACTGCTACCAGCAAGCAGAAATATTTCTTCTCCTGATAATGGCCATGTTGGCCGAAACTAGTTGAGGAATCTAAATGAAATAATAATAATAACAACGAAAGAATATTAATCTACAACCCAGTGTGTTTTTAATTTTTTAATATTTTTATTATTCAAAATATATATATATCAACTTAATATCGATGTATATTATTTATCCACCTAAGATTTGTATTTAATATTTAATTTGTTTAAAATCTTTCAAAAAGTTATGTAAAACAACAAACACAGCTATAAAACCTTTTTAATACAAACATAAATTAATTTTTAATTTTTTTTTTTTTGCCAATCAGATTTTCTCATCAACAAAACATTATGAAAATAATCTGAATTAAAAGCAAAAAAAACTTATGCGTAATGATAATTCTATAAAATTCCTCAACAACTATTGAATATTTACCATGTCAAAGAATGTCACAAAATCCCCTATAGAAAACGAACATATATTAATATCATTTAATGAATTCGCTGCTATATTTTTAAAAAATCAATTCTTCAGTGTTCCAGATGAAAACAAAAGTTATCTCCCTTATTGATGGCAGCTTTGAAAAAAGTCAACTGCTTTATGTAATACAGAACTCCTGATGGAATTTTAGTTGGCTATTTTCACTATCATATTATAATTGCGCTTGTCCCGAATTTTCTTATCTTGCACGACCATTATGCTCTGCCAATAAATCATAAATAATGGACAATTCTGTTTTGATTGTGTGGAAAGACAAGACATATCAAAGCTGCTACTTGTTTTCAGTGAAAAAAAAAAGAAAAAAGGAAGCTAGAAGTGTTTAATGCCTTTTGCTAATACCTCATAAATAATGAATTATTCCATTTTGATCACGTGAGAAGACAAAAGACATATCAAAGATACTACTTAGTTTGAGTAAGGGAATGAAAGATAAAACTGTTTAATGTCTGTTTCAGTGAAATGGAAAAAAATTCTCAATTTCAAATCTTTTCATTTACATTTCCCTACTTTTTAAAATATCAACCAGAATTCATACTTATGATTGTTTTTGCAATTTGTTAAGCTCAAATAGTTGACAATGCAATAGGGGAATTTCTATGGATATTTGATTGTCATAGAATTCGCCATGTGCTTATTCAATCATTAATTTAACAATTAAGATTCAACAGCAATTTAAAATAGGAAAACTGCAAAATTTTTAGGGTTAAAACTAGTATACAATAATTTTTAAGATAGAGCTATACAAAATTCTTATTGCAAAAAATGGTGTTATTAATGGCCAAAAATAAAATATGTTTTTCTGTCACTTATTTTTATGATCCTTTACAATGAAATCATAACATTAAAGAAATAATGAAAAAAAAAAAGTTAAGAAAGATAAAAATGATTATTTTGCATGTGAATTGAACACTTATTCAGTTGAATATCTACAACACATCAAGTTAGAAATTTCTTTCTGCAGTTTTTCACCTGTTAGAGTAACTTCAAAAAGGTAAATATGTTACAGTGTTTTTTTATTGGTGTCAACACCAAGAAGACATTATAGATCTTCAAGATACAATGTTCCTTAGTTTTTTTTTACTAAAAATTGTCTGAAATATTAAAATGGATAAGTATAAACATCTAAAAGGCCATGATATACAACATCTCGCTGTGTGTGAGTAAAGGTTTGTCAATTAATCACTTGTACTATTATTAATGTGTTTAATCTTTACTAGGTTTACAGCCACATCACACTGAAACACCAGATCCCATACGAACACTGAAGTTAAGCAACATCAAGCTTGGTCAGTACTTGGATGGGTAATCGCTTGGGAATACCAGGTGCTATAATCGAGGATATGCAGGTGGTGTAACAAATAATGGTTTGGAACTTAATCAGAGAGTTGAGTTCCAATTCCTGTTGTGTTAGTTATATTTACTTTTTTTTCTTGGGAAAGGTATGAATCTATTCACCTCTGAGTTAATTAGTAAGACTTGTATCACTAAACCATTATCTACAAAGAATTCTTACAATCTAAAAATATTTGTTTTGGTTTAAATAACCTGCAAGAGGTTGATAGGCCATAGAATCACTAAATCAATGTTTACTAGGTGCTTTACTTTCATGATCTTGTGTGAGGACAAAATAAGCATGTAAATGTCTTGAGAAGTAAGCAGTATTATTATTTGTGTATGAAGAATAGGATTTTACAAGCATATCTGTAAGGAAATAGTGGCCATGATAAATACAACAAAATAAAGAAATCTGTCCAGACAATGATTAAAATGCTTTTCAAATTTTTTAAATTTCTCAACCCAAAGATTTGCCAATTACAGTAATCTTCTTCCTTATCTCAAAGAAATAAAGAAAGTGAACTTCTTAAATCTCAATTTTATATTTACATATAAAGACTAAATTTGGAAACTAATTACTTTATTCATTTGGAGACTGTGTTAATAAAAAAAATTAAAAAAATACATCATCACCATATGTTGGTCATACTACAACATCCATCTCCAAAATGTTAACCTGCCATCTTTCTGAACCAAGTGCCAGATATAAACATTTAATACAAGTCTACAATGCCCAACCTTCTAATTATCATCAGATGACTGTTATCAATGCAACAGTACTCTGCCAATCCAACTGCAAGAAACAAAAGCTTTCAAAGCCCTTTGTATCAAAAGATGGCAACCCAGCATCAATAAAATTTGTTTCAATCTCAGAGAACATGTGTTAAAATAAGTTTTAGATATAAGGTCATTTTAGCTATATTTGATAAAATCTATTTCATCAATCTAGCATGGGAACTCTTGTTTATTTCAAACTCCAGACCGTTAACAACATTCCACTAGCTATCTCTTGATATGTACCTTCTTTCCTTGACAATGATCAAAAGTACTCTGAACAGCATATATAACTATTTTGGCAAGTTACAAGTTTCTACCAGATACCAATTTTTTCAACACCAGAAGCTCACTAAAAGGATTAACAAACATTTCTTGTTAATTTCATTTAATATAAAATGTTTGAAGGATTGCGGTCAAAATATACCATGTGTGTGTGTGATAAAAATATGTTGGATTAATAAAAATGCATTATTTCTTATGAACTTTCAGGAATTTAATCGAGAGGGATGTTCATAAATGCAGTATATAAACTTGCTTAATAGATGCTGCTCTTCCTGGACAAGTCAGTTAAAAGCGCATTGGATCTAATGACAGTTTCTCCTGAAAATGGGAATGCAGGTTCAAATTCTGCCAAAGACTCATTTTTCTTTAATAAGATTCCTTGAATATTCAGTATCCACAAAAAATAACATATATATACATATACTAGGTCTGATCAAAAAAGTATCCACACTGGTGCTTTAAAAAGGAGACTACAACACGTATGTAATCGGCATTTAATCTTCTTGAAAGTAGCCTCTTCCGAAGCCACACACATTATCTAGTGTCATTCCCATTGATTGAAGCATTTCCAGAACTCCTTTTCTGGGATAGCAAGCAGCTGTCTTGGGATTTCTTCAATGTCATGAAATTTTCTTCCTTTCAAGTGTGATTTGATTTTTGGAAAGAGGAAAAGGGGAATATTGTGGTTGTTAAACATGGAGGAAATGTCAGCCAAAAACTGCTGCACAAGCCATGGTCACAGATGGAACCTCTGTAGTGTGGTGAGATGACCACACTACATACTTTCCTTCCAAGCACTGCTATAAACAACTGAACAAGATAGTGTACATGTTCAACAGAGTTCAAGGTCAATCTGTGCTAAGAGGCTTCCCGCTATGTACTTTAGCACCAATACCATAGCAACGGCCCCGATACTTTTTGATCAGACCATGTATGTGTGTGTGTGTGTGTGAGTATGTAGCACCTCCATTGAGCAAAGATTTGTCAATTAGTCTCTTGTAGTACTACCAAGTGCCTTATTTTTATCATCCTGTATAAAGACAAGATAAGCATGGAAAAGAATTAAGCTGTATTGGTATCAGTATATTATGAGTATGAGGAACAATTTTGCATGTATATCTGTAAGCAGACATTCAACCAATCTGTAGCTGTTAAGTTAAAATTGTGTTTAACTTTTAATGTATGTTAAAAGAGAACTATATTAGATTCACTTTTGAAAAAGACAGAAAAGTTGACAAAAGAAAAAAAAAAAGCACTTTTAATTAATGTATGCATTCGAGATAATTTCTGCTCAAGTACAGTTTACACTCATCGGAAATTCATGCAGAGTTTTAAATTACAATTCCAGTAATAAACTGGATAGAAAAATAAAAATTAATCTTTTTCACATGCCATAATCAATAGTGTACAATTTACATTCGTGTAACTTAAGAAATAAAGTTATCTTCAATCACAGATATAAATAAGTGATAAATAAATGTGACAAATTCATAAAACAAATTACAAATAAATTCTACTAAAAAAAATAATCTTGTAATAAATCAGAAATTTTCAACTAAAAAGGACTCGCCGTTCCATTTTGAATATAAATAACTCCACTAATATTGCCATGAGGCAAATATTCTTTTAATGCATATGTAATGATTACATTAGAAAGCAAGTCCCAAAAGATGTTGAAAAGTTCTCGGCCTAGCCCACTTTCCAAAATCTGACTGAATATCACAATTTCTTTTGGAATCCTTTTTTTTTGGTTGGGCTGAGAATTTTTCAGCATCCCTATAGTAATAATAATCATTTTCCATAAAAATCTCTTAAATTATCATAGTTTAGCAAATCTGCATAATGACTTTGCAGCCTTTCATAAAGTAAATGCATTAATAGTGATAAATATTATGACAGAATTTTTTTTAAAGACATTCATCAATTTTCCTAATAGAATCCATACAGATTTTTTTTTTCCCATCGAATAATCAAACTCAAAATGTGTGCACCGAATCGAAGTAGCAGCTAATAATATATTTTTAAGCTGGAAAAACTCGTCCACATGAGAGAAAAATCAAAACTGACGAACATTAATTTTAAGACTATCAGAGTTGCTTCCCTTATATGAAACTAAAATCGGTTTCTGTGAAAGGATAGGTTTCTTTTTTTTTAAAGTAATATTTAGTCAAAGAGCATTTATTACTAGATTAACAGGATATAAGAGAACAATGTATCTTAGTTATTTTATTTTTAAAAACAATTTTATCTTATTTGGGAAAATAAGAGATATTGCCTGAAAAAATATTCAGGCTAAAAAACATGTGAGAGTTTATAACGTATTTGTGTTTATAACAAAATGATCGTCTTCACCGATAATCTAGTTGAGAATTTCATTATAAAAATTCTAAACTATAGATATTTTATACCACTTTCTTTCAGACTTTTATTTTTAGCAATTTCTGGAAAACAAAAAGTAAAAAACAAAGAACTTTAAATCTTTAACTCCTCTTCTCCACAACTCTGTCTCATTCACTTTTTTTAAGTCATCTTATTTCCAGTTAATTTTATATCACTGGATATTCCTTAAGAAATCACATCAATTCAGTAAAAGATAAAAAAGACAAAGAAATCAATTGTTCACATAATTTGAGTTATTTTCATCATATTTTTAGGGATTTTTTGCAAAATTTCCATACTCTATTCTCCTGCCTTGTTCATGTAAATATTTTGTCCTGTACAGAGTTGTACAAGTTCTACTTATAATGCAGTCTGACAATGTGTTGATACTCTTTTTTTTTTTTTTTTTTTCGTCAATAAGCTAATCAGTTTAATTTGGTAGCTACACTATATATATATATATATATATATATATATATATATATATATTACCATTACAGTGTAACTACTGCTATAAAGCTTAATGAGTTGGCAAAAAAGATCCTTTGTATTATGACATAATCAATAGACTGGATTAGAAGCAAAACTATATCTGTAAGATTTTGAATAATCTTAATAGAATTCAAGGTTGGAGAATGGATTAGACCAAAAATTGTAAAGAAATTTAAGAAAAAAAAAATATATAAGAATCATATAAAGAAATTCTTGACAAAACAAACTTTTTTAAAAGATGACTTTTATAAATTCACTTCTTCCATTTTATTAAAAAATTTAGCAAAATATTTTGCATTCATACCAAAAAAATACTCCTTTCTAGCACCAGGGAAAAAAAGCACTTAACTATGGCACCAATTCTAAGATGAGTTTGTTGGTCATAATTAATGATCTTCTAGTGAAGCTGAAACTTTAGTGGTTGGGAGAAAAAGATGACTTATTCTTCTGTAGTTGACAGTAATCACTTTATTTATATATAAATAATGTGAAATAATTTAATTTTTACATAATTCACTTTTTGTTTTAAACCATTACTGCTGAATGTAAAATGCAGAGTTAATTATAATAAATAAAATAAAAATCTGGTAATAATTATAGGTTTACAAGGAAAAAAATAGTATTAAGGAGGTATCCATTTTCATACAAAAGCTTAATAAATTCATTTTCCAAATTAACTTCTCTTTCTGGATAAATAACTAGAACCCACTGGGTCATGTAAAACCCAGTGTTAATTATAAAAAAATAAAATAAAAATCTGGTATTAATGTTTAAAAAAATCCAGTATTAACTATAGGTTTATAGAAAATACAATATTAAAATTAATTAAAATCCAACATTAATTATTGAAATTAATTAAAATCCAATAATAATTATTAAAATCAAAACCCAATAATAATTACTAAAATTAATTAAAACCCAATAATAATTATTAAAATTAATTAAAATCCAATAATAATTATTAAAATCAAAACCCAATAATAATTACTAAAATTAATTAAAACCCAATAATAATTACTAAAATTAATTAAAACCCAATAATAATTACTAAAATTAATTAAAACCCAATAATAATTATTAAAATTAATTAAAACCCAATAATAATGACTGGAGTGGGGTTGTGGGCATTAATGTGCTATTAAACATAACCAATTAATTAACAATTTTATTAATTTGAGAAAGACCAAGAATTTGTTATCCTTAAAAGAACTGGTCCTTTGATTTAAAGATACAAAATGAGAATTTTAAGACTTTAAATATAAATTTATAATTTATAAATTCCCCTTCTTTAACTAAAACAGTTTAAATAAAATCTTATCAAAGGGTTTTCATGGAATGAAAGAGGGGGAAAAAAAAAATCAAGCAAGCTTTTCAACTAAATATTTTAATTTTGGTTTGAGATAAACTTTATTTCTACATGAAATATCATTATTTATAGATTATTTTTATATAAATAGACATTACGACAAAAAGAATCTGATTTGGATTTAAAATGAAACCATTCGTATTCAAGGGATGTAATCCATATCAAATGAGAAAATGAATAATGTACCTTATTCAATATTGTCTTGAAGAACAGTCGTTAGTTTAATTATTGTAAAAAAAAAAAAAGAAAAAAAAACTAGGTTAATGTAAATGGCGTCACTTTTCTCTAAGTTTAAACATTACAGGAAAATGTATTTAAATTAATGAAAACAAGTTCATGGTAAAATAAAAAGCGATTTAAATTAATTATAGAATGGAAATTGAATAATATTTCATTCAGTATAAATGTTATAAAAATACATGGATCAATTTTGAAAACTAATTTCATTGACAAAAATATATTGTATTATGATTCAAAACAAATATTCACGTTCTGTAAAAAAAAAAAATCATTGTAAATTAACATTATGCCATCAAAGTATATTGAGCTGCAAGTGAAATTTCCAATTCTGAAAACAACTCCACATGATAATAATTCTTCTATGTGTCCCGTCTCAACAGGATATTGGTGATCATGGCTATCCATAATTATCTGTCCTTTGTAGCACTAAATAATTTTTGTCTTTTTGTTGTCTGCCCTAATCCCTATTCTATCATCCATTTATATAAGCTCATGAGCTAAGTTATGTGTTTTTTTTTTTTCTTTCTCACTGACCCTCACGTCTTCAATCTGTCTTATGAGTATCAAATACTCACAACCAGCTTTACTCATTATGCTCCCAATAAATTTCAAATGTCTCATTCTGATTCTAAGTGTCCATTTTCTTTAAAACGTCTTCAATATTAACATGTTCAGTCCACATTATTCTCAGCATCAGTCTACAGAACCATATTTCTATCACCTTAAGTTTCTTCTTCATCTGTGAGAAGATTGTACATTCACTACCATATAGGTGGACTGATAATAGCAGATCTTCTTTGTGCTGTGTCCCTTCAGGACTTTGGCAATTATGACTCTCCACAATTTCCTGTTTTTTGTAGCTCTTAATAAGTTTTCTCTTTTTGCCATCTCTCCCAAACCTCGCCCCACTATCCATTCACTCAAACTCACCAGGTAGGTTTTGTGTTGCTTTCCTCTGTCTTTCTTACCTGCAATCTGTCCTGTGAGTATCAAATTTTCTAAGCCCTCTTTCATCATTATGTGCCCTAGAAATTTCAACTGTCTCTTCCTGATGTTAAGTTTCAGTGTCATTCTTGTTGCCATCATTTCTAGAACATTGTTATGTTATGGTATTCTCATCAAGCTTCTGTATAACCACATTTTCTGTTTCTTTCTGAATTTTTGAGATGAGTTATCATTTACATTATATATATTCAGATTATTGCCCTCATCTTTGTTGTTGTAACCACAATATTTTCGCCTTTGTGCTCTCTGGACTTCCTCAGGTGTATATTGCTCTACAAGGAATTCTGAACTGAACCCTTCATTTAATCTATGGAATTAAACATGCCCTAGACATAGGCAGTGGAACAAGAACAGTCTACCCACTGTAGATTAGCTGCAGTGTCAGTAGCAGGCAAGCAAAGTAAACAATATATACGCCTACAAGTTCTAGATTCAGGATTACCCCATGAGACAGTAGCCTAGTGGATTAAAGTGATGGGTTATGAATTTGATGACACAGTAACTGAGAGTTCAATCCTTGGGCAGGATAGTCCTGACTCACACTCAGGGCAAGCTATTATCATGTGTCTGTAATTCTTAATGATTTTTAATGATATATTGTGAAAATGAGACTTTTTTTTCTTTTGTAAATATTATGATATTCCACTAGAAAATAGTAATAAGTGAAAATCTGCATAGCAGTAAAGTGAGAATAACTGATCGTACCTGATAAGCTAAGTAAGTGATTTGATGCTTGCTTCTTGACTGCTTGCTTGGAGCGTCTTTCTTCTTTTTATGAGAATGTTTGGGCATTTCTTGAGTAAGAGTTTTTGTAAGTTCCGACGTGTCAATGAAGTCATCTGTGTTTACATCCATGATTTGAATCTGTTCTTTTCCACGTTTGCTTTTACCTTGTAAACGTAAAAACTGAAAAAAGAAAGTCAGACAAAACTAGTTTATAAACAATGGTATACATGTACATAGCAATGTAATAGGAAGATGTTATAAAATTACAAAACATATTTGGGGAATGGAAAAGTTAAAAATGATATAAAACAATGAGAGAAAATAAAATCTATTTAGAAGGTTAAAATAAAGCAATATTTTTTTTATTCATAATTTATTGGTGATTTTGAAATTATTCCAATAATGAAATTTAAAGGCTTATAATAAATAAACACCCAAGATGCTTTTTTCATTATTCATCTTGGATTATTTGATATTTGATGGAATAAACATCTTAAGTATGGCATAAATCTTAAGTATGACATTGATCTTGATGGAAAAGACAGCTTAATTAAAAAGACATTTTAATTACTAATTTTTCTAATTAGTAACTATTTGTGCTCAGTTGTTGATATTAATAGCTATCTGCTGATGTGTTAAAATTTTGTAATGATGCAATAATAAAAATTTAAATTTCATTTCTCTGATAGATGTCATGATCTATTAAATAAATTCTATTTCCTACCTAATCCACTGACCTTTTCTGAGAAAGTTGAAGTTTTGAAGATAAAAACCGGAATATTTCATTTTATCTGTTTACTGTCTACTTTTATATTCAGTTTATTAATGTTCAGATGGAGTAAAATTACTATCAGAGGGTTAAATAGATGAAATGACAATGATCAGTTAAATTGGTTCCTTTATTTAATGTGTAAATCATTCAAACACATAAAAAATAATAAAATAGGGGAAATGTTTACAAAATTTTTCTTCAAAGATTTCCATTAGGTTTTCAGTACAGTCTGGACAGATATTTCACAAGAGACGATAACAGAATTGACAGATTTGATGTCAGAAAGGGGAAAATCTTTTTTGAAATTTGTTTTTGGCCAGTTCATGCGATCATAATTTGGATAATATTAGGGTATCTCAAAAGTATTTTATTTTCATTTTTACAGGCTTTTACCAAAAAACATCAACATAATATTAATTTTTCTTTTATAAAGAAGGTAATGAAAAAAAAAAAAAAAATATATATATATATATATATATATATATATATATATATATATATGAAGAAATATAGTTTTAAGGTGTGCTGTATTTATGGGATAAAGTGTTCAATATCAGAGATAGAGCATATGTAAATATAGATATAAAATCGAACAATGAAGACTTCAATGTTCACTTTTACATACACACACACACACACATATGTATGGGCATGTAAGAAGTATGGACACTGATGTCAACACTTTTTATATTTATATGCCCTGGTATTGAGCACTTTTACCCTATAAATATATCATATCGTAAAACCATATTTTATCATATATATGTATAAACCTATGTACATAAATAGCATATAAACACATAAAAACAAATGTGTGGGTGCATGGAGGGATGCTGAAATGTTCTCAGCCCAACCCAATTCCCAAAATCAAATGAATATCAGTATTTAAAAAAAAATAGAAAAAATAACATCCCTTCTTGGTTAAGCTGAAAACATTTTGTTTCCCCTCTTGTCAAAATGTAAGCATTTGAGTATGCATTCTTAAGTTATCCATTTGTGAAGGATGTATTACAAGAAAGAAAATATCAAATACCAAGTGTCCCAAAAGTCACAATGATGGTTGAGTCATACAATTAATATCAAGTATACACTATCTAATGACTCGAAAGGACAGCATGTGTATAAAACCAAAAACAATAGTCAAGATTCAACCTGAAACAGACTGTCATAAAGTAGCTAAAGAAAAAAAGTTTTTAAAAGTCTTACCTGTTCATCTTGTAAAAGATCCTCCATAGTAGATAAGTTACGATCTGAAGAGGAAGGCTGCGGCTCAAAGAAATTTTGCTGGTATGAAGGATCTACAGACTATAAAAACAAAAGAAAGCAGTGTGTAAATATAAATTGCTTGCATAAATAACGTATTAAAATAAATTACTTGCAAAAACAAATTCTGATTATTTATATTTAGACTAATGTCCTTATCTGTGTTGTTGTCGTTGTTATCACAAAATTTCAGATGTGCCCTCTAGATTTTTTCAGATGTCTGTCAATCCAGGTAACTTACAGGGAATTTTAAACTGAACCCTTTATTTAATCTACAAGGAGAGAGATTGTTCTCCTTCCACTGTTCATGTCATAGTCATTTTTTTTCATGCTGCCCAGTTATTGCACACACTGTTTCCACTGAATCTGCATCTGTACTACCCAACCTAGAGATTGAACTCCTAATTACTATGCCACCAAATTCATGAACCAACATATTAATCGTCATCCCAGAATTCACTTGGTCAGATTTTGAAAAGTGGCTCAGTCTGAGAACGTTTCAACACCCATTTCATAAACAGGGTAAAGACTCATCTTGTTTTTTGTCTGATTTCAGAGAGTATGCACTGTGAAAAAGCTTCACTTGACAAATGTCTATTATTAATGACTGACCAGCATTAATTTCTATTTGGGATTTGATATTGGGACACACATTCAAATGAAGTGCCAAAATATTAGAGACAGCAATACAGCAGATGGTTTAATACTTAACCAGCTACAGAAGAAACACAGTAAGATGACATATGGTTATTTTCTAAGCGTAGCTTAGATGTGGTAAAAGGCTGAAAGTATGGGGCACCCAGTGAGGTTTAAACTCACTATTCAGTTGTAATTGTTCTAGCAAGACAAGCTTGCTAACCATTACACCACGTCGAAAGACAATATAGCTGTTGCAGTAAAGCAGTGGCATCCAGGAGATTTAGACAGGATTTAATATAGTTTAATCATGGAGTGATTGCTGGGGCCAGAAAAAGAGGTTATTTCTCTAATGTGATAACTGTCCTAGTTCCCCTTACCAAGTAACAGTCATAAGGTCATACCCATCATCACTTAATGCAGAGTACAGTGCACACTGCAGTGTAGGGAGTTCCATAGATGAGCACTATAATTGACACTGCACCAACAGATTGCACTTTGCTTGATTCAAAGAACATCACTATTGGACAGTGGTGACATGATGCATCATCAAGCATATTTTCAGCACTTTTTTGCAGATTGATTAATTGAATGTTTTCTTATGGCTTATCAACTTTTTGCAGTTTATTTAAAGCTAATTTAAATATTTCTGGATTTTAAGAATTTTGGGGATATAATAATAATTTACTGATTGTCTTATTATTTAACCCATAGCTGGAGGGAGAAGAGATGAATTCATACTATTCCCAAGGATATTTGCACATGAGTAAATATAACAAACCCAACTAGAATTGGAACTTTAATTAATTCAATTCCAATTAATTCCTAGATATTATCCCTTACGCCACCCATACATCCAAGATCAGAGCACCTGGTATTCACAAGAGGTCACTCCTCTAGCTAATGACCCGGCTTGATATTGCTGAACTTCAGTAATCCTATGGGAGCTAGTATTTCTACATGATATAGCTGATTTCCTTTGTGGAGAAGACTACACAAAGCTATAGATCCAGTCTACCAGCAAGATGTTGGGTTCTGCAGATTGTTATCTTAAAGTTTTCAAGGACTACTATTGAAAATGGCGTTTATATTGAAAGATGTGATATACACATGTCATATTGATGACCTCTTTATACCCACTATCTTTCTCAGAAATGACTGGTCATTCCAGCAGAGATAGTTGAATACCACCATTGGACACAGGTAATATAAATGTGGTTCCACAAAGAGATGGCTGACTTTCAGGTACTCAATTTTCCCCTACAGTTTCCAGATTTCAGTGTCATTGATTATATAGAGGATATGTTACAGACTTCACAAAATTCCCTGCAGCCACACCCAATAAATTCAACTCATTTATAATCAGCCTTGATACATACCTGGATTGATATACCAAACACAATTAGAGCCTCTCAGAGATTCTATGCTACATAACTTAGCCACTATTATTTGAGTGAAGGGAGGAGCTACACATTATCAGGCAGCAAAATTTTTGGCACTTCAGTTTATATAGGGTTGAGTCTTTACGCATTCAGTAAATACTGTATTTTCGAACAATGGTTTTGACATTAAATGTTAAAAGTATTTTTCTTTTGTTTTTTTATCTGAAGTTTGACAAACTTTCATCTTTATATGATTTGCTTTCAGCTAACACTAAATATGATAATATATATGTACACAAACACATATTTTGATAGGTATATAGATAGATAGAGTGAGTGAAAGAGACTTGAAGGCAAAAGGAATATACATTCCAACAGATATACATTCATTGAAAAACATGCACTTACTGAACTATAATTTAATGTGTGAAAATAAAACTTAAAAAAAAAAATTAAATCACATATCACAATTTCCACAATGACAAAATTATATAAAAGATCAAAGTTTTCTCAAAACCCAATTAAAACTAATATTTTTGTTCTCGTTAAAATGATATATAACTGATAATTGTTGTTTTTCATTTCTTAAAACAAGGTGGAAAAATAAGTCATATTCATTAGTAATGGAGACACCATTTTTGACATGCCATCAATAAGTTTTAGCATTTGGTTATTTTTTCCATTGCTTAATGTAATTACAGTGTAAAATTAAATAAAAGATGCAAGTAACTTGTGCTGTTGGTAAGCAATGTTTGATTAAAAAATGAAGAGTTGGAGACCAGACACCAGGTACGTTCTCAGGGTGCAGCTTCTTTCAGTCAAATGCTTGTCACTAAAAAATAACACTTCGGGCAGTATTAAGACCATGAGAATTTTTAGCAGTAAGCAGATTTTATGATCAGGTTGTAACATATTGTTATAGACGAGTGAAGCTTAGATGAGGCATATAGGAGGTGAATAGTCCAACAGGCATCATCCCTTTCACATCATTCTCTTAGGACCCTCTTCAACTCTCTGCCCTTTTCACGGACAATTGCCACTGTTTTATACAGAATATTATTTTTTGTCTTATCATCTTTGTCTAGAAAAGAAATTTATCTTAATTCAATCACTCTCTTTGTCCAAGCCACTTGCCATGTATTTGTGAAGTCCACTTCAATTAGCTGATAACCATTGGACAGTGGGGACAAATATACAAATCCATTTTTGTCACTGGTCAGCTGTTTTTCATTTAATAAGATATCAGAAGACACTGATATCGCTACACAGTTTAATGTTTATTCCCATCTTCAGGACAATTTGACTTGAAATGACCCTAGTTGTTCAAAATGATGTGAATAAACAGTAAGTTAACTGCAGACAACAGGAAATTCTATCATTTACATACACACACACAATTTTTAAAATTTGCTATATTGATAGAAAAATGCTCAAAATCGAAGATCGACCATTTATAAATAAAGTAATAAATATAGTAATCAGCACTGCATAGTGACCATTAGGTTCATATCGTCTTTGTTTAGGGCTAATGTTGAGTTATTTATGGTCATGATCTTTTGATTAAATACACACACACATATATATATATATATATATATATATATATATATAAAGCCAGGTTTCGTTAAATAATTTAGACACATTCTGTCTACTTATTTTCAAGAGGATCCTTTCATATTCGCGAATAAGCTTTTTTTATGTGGTTGTTAAAAAATGAGATGAAAACACTGTGTTGGCTCATACTGCATTTATCCCGAGTACTTTCGACATAGCATAACGTCATCATCAGGGCATTGTTTAATATACAGTAAGTATTTAGTGTTCATGGTTGCGAAGGACAAAAATTGTTGTGGTCATCTGAAGATTACCATTTTTATATGTGGAGTCAAGAATGCTGTGTCATGGCTTGGTTGACAGACACCGTTTAAGGGGAAGGTAACTAAGCATGCTGTGGAAAAATTTCAGACTTGAGTAGTTGCTAGATAAAGGAAGAACTATTAATAACAAGTGCTAACATTTAAAGACTATATATTGTACACATTTTAAAATGTCTTGAGTATTGTGGAGTATTCGTAATTAATTTTATTGAGGGTTGGTTTCAATATTTTTATATAAATAGCTTTGAGAATTTTTAGTTTATGCTTATTCTTTTCGTGGAAAAGTATGTAGGCATTTTCAACGAGGATTTTTCTGAGTTGCGTGTGAGTAGGTATGTTGTTGTAAATCTTAAGAAATATTGAAAGTATTATTCAGGTAAAGACTTAGCCTACGTGAAAGTGTTTTTGTTGTGTGTCTAACACAGATATTTTATATATATATATATATATATATATATATATATATATATATATATATATATATATATATATGTGTGTGTGTGTGTGTCTGTGCGCACACATCATTTGTTTTACATATATTTCTCTTCTGTTTTAAGTTCTGATATTTGGAATAAAGTTTATTAGATTTAGTTTATGGGATTTTATTTAGTCTTCTTGGTCATGGTCTGGTTGTAGCTAACATAATAAAAAAAAATATAAAAAAAAGTAAATAAATGACATACATAAATTAATAAAATAATAAATATATAAATAGGCATGGCCATAAATACCTGTAATCTTACAGACAAGAAATGGGAAGAACCAGTTTTCTCCTTACCCATCTTCCTTTAACACTCAGTGATACACACACACATTTTTTTTCAAAAAAATTCAACCTTAGCATTGCGACTGCATGCTCCAAAAGTTTGTATCCGTTATCAATAACACATTTAAAAAAAAAAAAAAAAAAACATATTTCGATTCAAATTATATTCATTCATCTCGGATGCCACCTGAATTTTACCAAAAAAAAAATAATTTCCACTGACTGAATGTACAGTCGAAAGTACTTGCATATTAAAGAAAGACCTTATACAGCTTATAATTTTTGAAAACAAGGATCATAACATTCATCGAATGATTTGTAAGTTAATGCACCTTTAAAATTTTGTTAGCGAACGGATTTTGCTATTTTATATCATTAACTTTACTAATCAACTTTTTGTATGAATGGTTCATTGTAATATATATATATATATATATATATATATATATATATATATATATATATATATATATTAGAAATGGACAAAGTCCGACAATTTATTTATTAAAAGACATTTTTATATTTAACGTTCTTTTTATAGATACAAATATTTAAGTAAATGCTCTGTTTATAATAAACAGTATTAAATAACATTTACCGGCCTGAAAGGGACGAATATTTTTATGAAAATTTCTGGGACATTCAGGCGGTAAATGTTATTTAATACTGTTTATTATAAACAGAGTATTTACTTAAATACTTGTATCTATAAAAAAGAACGTTAAACATAAAAATGTCTTTAATATATATATATATATATATATATTAGATAGGAAAAGACAATATTTATAAGGCATTTTTTAAAAGCAAAAGCTAAAATAAAAACAACTGGTTTCGTCCCAGGACTTATCAAGTTTATTTATTCTGGGAATTTAAAAAAGCGTGTAAATTGATTTTTAATTAACGAATGTAATCAAATGGGGGAAATTCTGTACCACGAAAAACTTATTTAAATGTGTGTATATATATATATATATATATATATATATATATATATATATATATCTCCTTCCTTGCTTACCACTAGTACAGTGTAAGTTTCATGCAATAGTCAGGTGCTAATTGAAAACTACTGATTGAGTTTTCAATCAACATTTGACAATTACATCAGAGTTGTATTACCAGTGAAGAAAAAAAATGTATATTTATTATCAATAAAAATTTTAGTTCTGATATTATACAGGCCACTATTTTATTACTGTCCTCCTGATTAACTTTTCTCTCCCTGCTCATTGATGTTTCTGTTCCTAATTCTTCCACTCCCTGTAATCCCTTGCATTTTAGTGGTTTTACTGCCTTGCTTGAGGTGATACCAATAAAAAAAACAAAAAAAAAAAACAAGTATAAACATATGACTGTACTTGAGCTCAAAACAGATACTGAAACCCTAAGATTGGTGGCATTTTGTCAACTGAGAATTCTCGAAAGAAACTGAAGGTTTAAAAAAAAAAAAAAAAAAAAAAAAAAAAGTTAATGTGAAATATTGATTTCAAATAAAACTAGTTGGTGCCATAAATATTGAAAAGTATACAGGCAACTGCAGAAAAGCTGATTGGACAATTTTTATCCTATTGACTGCAGTGAAGATCAGAAAGTTATCATGAACACCATGATCCTTTTGTTTGCTGCAGAGAGTGAATTTTGCAATAGCTAAATACAGTTTTTGAATTTAGGATTATCCTTCTTCTAGATTGGTAGCCAGCAACAGCTATAGAGCCCTGTTTACTCTGCTATTTAATGCATAGCTGCAGGAGAAAAGAGATGAATTCATACTTTTCACAAGGGCATTTGTGTAAACATGAATATAACAAACTAGACCAGAATTCAAACTCAGCTCATCAATTTCTTGTTCTGAGCTGCTAACCATCACACTACACCACCTGCATATCGAATCATAATACTCAGTACTTATTTCCAAAATAAACCTTAACATGTATTTTATGCATAAAAACATTTCTTGTTGGTCTCCACTTGTCAAGAATGACAATGGATATCGCAGTTATTTTAATAACAGTGTCAAGGCATACAATGAGAGTGAACTGCTCATATCCTTAGGCATTCACTATTTGCTGTTAAGATATCTGGCAATGGGACAGAGTACAATACTGTGCAAATGTCTTTGTCAACTTTAAATTATTCTAAATGTTTCATAACTGCCAGATTATAAATGTATATTTCTCTTCAGGCTTTCTACAATTAAGTTGGTCTTATTTCAAATATCAATATCCTATAGTTCATAATTCTTTCAATAAGTTAAACTTGCCATTAAATGCTTTTTGTTTAATGCTGACTTTTAATGACTTTTTGATGTCCTGATCATTTTCTGTCCATTCCTATGCTGCAGGCTTTAGAGGTTGACCAGAGACTGGTCGATCCAAAACACAAAGAGGATTAATGAAATGCTGCTTTATAATGTTTTTAATTCTTCAGCTAATACTTACTGACTTATATGCTTCACTATAACTTCACAATATGCATTCTACTTTTTGGAAAATTCATACATGTTTTCAGGCAAGTATGATACAAATCTATGTCAGAATTTACTTTATATATAGGAAGAAAAATATTGGTCCTGTTCCAAGAAATATTTGCCTTTTAACAGCAAAACAGAAAAGAAAAATAGTGAAGTGGCCAAAACATTATGCAGTTATTTTTGGGTGTTATCTCACATATTCAGAAGCCTTTGCAACAAAATATGATAATTAGGTGTGAAAATGGCTTCAATATGGTCAAATTTTCATCTGTAAACAGCAAAATTTAAAATATCCACTTATAAACTGGCAATTATTAGAAATTTACTACAGTTTAAAATGGCCAAAGACTTTTACACAGTACTGTATAGGGAGAGAGGACATTCTACAGATTTGCAATTAAATGTGAAGTAAGCAGCTGGAATTTAAACACAATTTGAAGAACTTTTTCCTCATTTATTTATTATTTTATTGAGATATGTCATTTATTTGTTTTTTTATATTTTTCTTTGGTTCTAGGTTTTGGGATTTCGAATAAAGTTTATTAGATTTAGAGAATTCTATATTGTAAAATATTTATAGCTAAAATTATATATCGTATAAAATGTTACTTTGTACAAATAGCTATGTCAACATTTTCTCTCTCTCATATATATATATATATCATGTGCACACTTAATTCTAATAATAAATGTTCACACACACACACAACCTGAGGGTTATAGAGGCACTATATTTACTGCAGTTATAGCAGCAGTGATGTGATATGAGGCAAGATAGCCTGCCAGAGCCCAACCTTCTTCAGGATGGTTTTGAATTGAGAGTTTTCCTTTTAAGCTGGTTGCTGACTCAAGTAAGAGAGCCCAATCTTCCCTGTTATTTAATCCATAGCTGGAAGAAGACAGATGCATACCTTTTCCAAGAGAATTAGCAGAAAATGAAACAGAATCAAACAGGAACTAAAGTCAGCAAGTAGAATTTACTTTTCAAACCAACATCCATAACTATCTGTGCAGTTGTATCAACAGTAGTGGCAAAAAATAGTCAATATAGTTTGCAAAAATGAGTTCATTACATTATTTACCTCCCCTGGTAGTATTTACTTTAAAATTACATCACCTAAAGATTTCATCTTTACAATAGGAAATATGAAACAAAATTTTAATAAAAACACATTTATATAAAATTATAAGAGATATATTTAAAAAAGATGAAGCAGGAAAAATTTTCAATATCCATTCATAAGGAGTAAACAAACACAGCTGAAGAATAAAAATTTCTAAATGTAGCTGTAGATTATTCTAAAAGGTTCTAAGTATTAGTTAACACTAGCAGCATGGCCCGGCATTGCCCGTGCTTAATTCAAAAATCGTACGACTCACACAGCAATTGCTATCACTTGACTTAAAACATTTTTGCCCTTCCTTGCCTTTAAAGGAGTGCCCTTTGCCGTACTGATGTTGCTACATGCCTTACTTCTTGCCTATCTCACACTGCAAATTTTTTCTAAGCTCTATACTAAACATTAAATCTGTTACAAAAAAAGAACTAAAAAAAAATGAACACAAAACGATCAGCTTTAAAAAAAAAAGGACTCGTAAGTGGAAAAACCGAATGAAAAAAAGAATGTTAACAACAAATACTTTTTCACACCCAACCCAGTTCTGCGGAATCAGAATCAACGTTGAGTTTAAGCAAGCGAATGAGCCAATTGGAGTAAAGTGCCATGCAGATTTAAATTTTTCCCACTTGTGACGAATGCAGCAATCGATTTTTTTGCATAAGGATAATGCCAAAAATTGATAAAATTTCTACATATATTGGAAACATCACAAACCATTCGCTACTATATTACTATTTCCATAGTAAATATTCAAACTTGTTGGATTACCCGCCTCTGATGATAATCTCAAGGGGTGAGATATTGAATTACCTCACATCCATTGATAAACACAGTGGGCACAAGATTTGAAAACCTCTTTCTCTTTTGACTTTAGTAGTGACAAGATGTTCTCTTCTTACTGTCAACACATAAGTACCTCAGAGACACACACTGAAGATTGTTTTGAACTTTTCACAACTTTAAATTCACTTCTGATTTTCCTTTTTGCAACATGTCAGTTTAATATATTTAAGTTTCATGTTTTCATTTCTTAATTTTACCCAGACTCACAAGAGTCCACCAAATATTGTTTGTGGGACAAATGTACCAGGAGCCATTAATTGTTTATTGAAAAACATCCACATCTCCCAAGAAAGGGGTGATTCCTGCAAAAAAACTACATTCCTTAGTTCTACCAGTTAAAATCTTTATAGCTAAGACCCACCATACACAGGTTTAAATTATTCTCATTCACTTTGTATTCCATTGGTAAGAAGGAAGTTTCACTCAGCTTCTTCCAGAGAACTACTACTTTGCAGAATCCTTAATTGTAAAAATGATTAATTGAAACTAATTGATGTTGATAGAGAAAAATAAGTATTATATACACATGTTAATGTTGTGGAGACATTGAATTTTCAGTGTAAATAATATGACAGACTTAATTTTAGAAAATTAAACTATGGCAGAACTTTTTTTTTTTTTCCATGATACCTAATGATTGAATATTGTCAGTTTTAGACTATCTTCGCTTTTCCTAAAACAATTAAACTAATCTTTCCCAAATAAATTGCTATATATCTTGAGATTCTCAACAAAATCAAAAAAGGGTCTGTATTGTTAGTGATTCTGACCTGATATCTCGATTCTAGTCACTTTCTCACTATTGTAACTTGGCTTCCATCTCTTTGGTACCTTGACTGCGTGAATTTAATGGTACTACTAGATTGGCAACTAGTCACTTTCCCACTATTGTGACTTGGCTTCCTTCTATTTGGTACCTTGATTGCACGAATTTAGTGTACTACCAGATTGGCAACTACGTCTTATTATTTTGCTGAAATAACTAGATTTAACCATAGATTCTATTCTAATAGTTTCTTAGCTTACATTTCTCGCCTCTGAAACTATCTTCCAGTTTCTTGCTTCCCTGATATCTACAATCTTTAAAAATTTAAATGCAACATCAATTGCCATCTGTCTTCCTGAAACCCGTTCTTTTATTGTCCTTTCTTGCCACTGAAGTCTTCTCATTTAATTTCACCCCCAAGTAACCCCTTGTGTCTTTGTGGCATTAACACCTTGTGTGGAATGAAATGATAAAAAAATATCCCCAATAATGTGCAGAGATGAAGTGAAAAGTTTTAGCACTAAATGAAACAATTCTTTTCTGTAAAACACCGAGGTAGAAAATAAAAGTTTCGTTTATTTGTAAAGTTGTCAAAAATAATTTCTGAAAAACAAAAAACAAGCAAAAAAAACTAATCTTTTAAAGTGGAAAAAAAATGGAAAACTTACAAAAGTCTATTTTTTTATATAATTCATTTTTATTTTTTTTAATTTTTAAACTTTCTTCCTATATTGATTTCGAATCATATTTAATTACATTAATGGATTTTTTTTTCTGTTCTTTTTTGATAAGAGAAACACTCCTCAGGTTATCAGACAATATAATGAGCAAAATAAATCTTGTGATTTTTGACTATTGTACAGACTCACATAACTTTTACAAAAACTTCTGAGGAACACCTACTAAAAATCAGTAATTATGGAACTGGTTTCACAAGTCATTGATGACAAGTTCACCTTTCAGTGAGTGCTTCATAAAATGTAATCTTGTGCCAATATTAGCAGCATGCAAAAAATATCTACTACAACCTCATTTTTATGATACCATTCTTTGTTTATAATTGATTTAAAATAATCAGAATTAAAAATATTTTTTTAAAAAGCAAAAAGGACTAAACATCAATTGTAAGACAGAATGTATTGTCAACTAAAGCAACAGCCCAAGATAGAACAACTATGAATTGGTGACACCAAAATGAAGCAAGTATAAAATGTTAATATTTTGAATGTTTTAACATAAGACTGAAAATGTCATACCAAAATCCAAAGGTCAATTGGGATAGTGAAAGATGCCATCTAAAAGCTAAACAAAGTATTAAACAGAAAAATTTTGTTAAAAACAAAGCAAACAGTACTGAATGGTTATATATTATCAGTCCTCCTATATTGCAGTGAATGAAAATTTCATTACAGATGAAGAAAAGACCTGAGGCAACAGAAATGTGGTTCTACAGAAAGATGCTGAGAATCCTATGAACTGAACATGTGAGAAATAAAGTTTTTTGGAAAATGGAAGCAAAAAGGACACTTACACTTAGAATCAGAAAGAGACAATTGAATTTTTTAGGATATATCATGAGGAAACTAGTTTTGGCGAATTTGACACTCACAGGGCATAATGGTGGGTATGGCACAAAGAAGAAAAAGATGAATAAACCTGTTTATTTAAATCAATGATGTTTTTCAGCTAATTTTGAAGATAAACTTTCAAAGAAAATCTGGTATGAAATTGGGGGTAAATTTTTTCCTTGTTTTTGTGAGTGTAATTAAACTCATAATAAAATTGGAGATGCTCAAATTTACAATAATAAAAAAAAAACATGTTTTATGATATATTGATTAAAAAATGTAACAACTCAGACTCTTAGTAGCTTTTTATTTGATTAATTGTAATGACATTGATTACAAAATTGCACTATTAATATTTCTTATCAGTTTCTCAAGTACAATTTAAGTGATACCTAAAAGTAATATGAACATATTATCTTGTCTCTAACACTAATTTTTGAAAGTGACAAACATTTGGTTTTAGCAACCTGATCCTGTAAAAAGAAACTTCAACAGCATCACTCGGGGTGCTGCTCACAAAGATTTTATAGAAATAAGCAAAAAAGTTTACTTATAAGCAATTAATTTCAGTCAAAGACAAAAAAAAAGGTACATTTTTAAAACAATTAAATTGGGTTTTAATCAGATTTGTATGTCTACAACAATCTGAAAGTATAAAGCATTTAACGAAAAAAAAGTCAGCAAAAAAAATGATGCCAAAAGAATTTAATTCTTTTAAAACTAATACTATTAAAAAGATGAGTAAAATAAATACCTCTTGACACAAGAATTTATTGAATGGTTTTGATTGAATTTTAAGATTTTTGTCTGTCATGTTCACTGCAAAATTATTTAGCATTTTTCATATACTGATAGACATCTTCCATGAAAACAGTAAAATTTTACATGTAATCAAATGGGTCAGCTAAGCAAAGATTTGCAAAGAATTTTATTAATTTCTGTGATGAATTATGATTATTTACATTCAGACACATCTTTGCTGTTATTATCACAACAAAGAGAACATAAACCAGACATGCATGAAAGAAATAGAACAGGACAAATGACATGTGCATCAAGAGGATGCCCAAAGTCCAAAGACGGAATACTCATATTAGAGAAGGAAAAAAATACTCCAGAGATGGAACAAATATATAGGAAAACTCTTCCATCATGAAAGAGAACAACTGGCAATACACAGAAATATCAACAAACCAAAAATATTAAAATCTGAAGTGGAATATGCACTGGCCAAATTGAATAGAAACAGAGAAGCAGGGCCAGACAGTACTGTAATATAGATGCTGTAGGCCTTAGAAGATTTTGGTATAGACAAGATCACAGTAGTACTAAATGGAATCTACAACAGTGGTGATATACCAGAAGACCAGTAGATCTATTTTCATAGCACTACCTAAGAAGCTAAATGTAAATGAATGCAAGCTCCATGAGACAATCAGCTTAATGAGCCATATAACAAAACTTATCATCCAAATTCTGATGAACAGGGTATGCAGCAGAAACAGACTGGAAATAGCACAGGTACAATGCAGGTTTGTCAAAGACACTGGAACAAGGAACACAAAATTTATGTTCAGAATGTCATCAGAAAGAGCAATACAAATGCAGAAGAACATGTAACAGTGTTCTATAGATTATGCAAAGGTGTTTGATAAGAGTTGAAACTGCTCACCATCTGTGACATATTTGGAACGGATATTAGAATAATCAAGAACCTATACTGGCAGCAAACTACCTGTATACAGGTAGAAAATGAGTTCAGCAGACATATGAAAATAGAAAGGGTGTAAGACACTGGACAATACATACAGTGAGGCAATTCTGAGAGTACTAGAAGTCCTACCAGGATTCATTATTGACAGCCACAATCTTAACGTAGGGTATGCAGTGTTGATAGCAGGCACAGAAAGAAAGCTACAAAAACTTCTACAGGAGACAGTGAAGGAAAATGAAAAGAAAGAATTAAATATCAATTGCCAGAAGACAGAATGCATGGTTGTTAGCAAAAGGATAAAAGCCCAAATTGTAAATTGGAGATATCAAAATCAAACAAGTGCAGAAATTTAAATATCTAGGAAGTGTTTTAACAGAGGACAGAAAATGTAACACTGAAATCCAAACTCATAGATAGTCAAGTTAGCATTTCAAAAGTTAAGCAGAGTACTAAGGAATAAAAAAATTGTTAGAAACAAAGAGAAGAGTGCTGAAAGGCTACGTGATATCATTCTTCCTGTATGGCAGTGACTCTTGGAGGATCTCCTCAAAGATGAATAGAAGACTTGAAGCAACAGATTTGTGATTTAACAGAAAGATGCTGAGGATACCATGAACTAAACATGTGAGCAACAACAAAGTTTTGGAGAAAATGGAAACAATACTTAACGTCAAGAAGAGACAGTTGAGATTTCTGGGGCACATAATGAGAAAGGAGGGCTTGGAAAATCTGATACTCACAGGACAGACAGAGGACAAGAGAGATAGAGGAAAACAATGCATAACATTCTTGGTGAGCTTGTATAAATGGATGGCAGAGAGCTTAAGAGAAATAACAAAGATAAAGTTTATTAACAGCTTCAAGGGAAAGGAAGTTGTAGAGAGCCATGATCACCTACGTCCTGAGGGGACATGACACGTAAAGAAGAATATATACTGTGAATTTGGTGGCATAGTAATTTCAACTCTTGTGCTGGATAATATAAATTTAGCATTGGTAGAAATAAGATGAGCAATAAGTGAACAGTACTAAATAAGAACAAGATGAGATATCTCTATACATGGACTCTGAAACAAGAACAATCTATCCCTGCAGATTGAATAAAGGGTTCAGTTCAAAATTCCCTGAAGATAACCAGGATCAACAGACACCTGTAATAACAACAATAAAGATGAGAACACTAGTCCAAATCTAAATAAGAATTTTATTAATGATCCACATAAAATAAGGAAGGTAATTTGTGACTATGAGACATTTTCTTTGTCATTTTACAAATTTAAGTATATAATATTTTTAATATAATTGACAGTAGTATGTCCAATGATTTCAGAAATAATAATTCAATAATTACAGTGTAACCTGGATATAAGAGAGATTTTCTCTGGTTCCAAATTAGAGCCTGTGTCAATGTATATAAAATAGACCAAACCCGGATATAAGAGAAACCCGGATATAAGTGACTTCTTCTCCGGTCCCGACAACTCTCTTATACCTGGGTTACACTGTAGTAATTTAAAAAAAAAAAATCAAGTGAATTTATGATTCAAATTTTTTATTCTCAATATTTATAAAACTGATAAAAAAGTAAATATTTAAAAAGCAAGATTATTAATAATAAATTATTTTCATTTTAAGAAAATAATAATTTCTATTTTTGCTACAAATCTAAAAATACTTAGAATATACTATCTATAAAGAGAAATAAAGGTTTGCCTTCATATAAATTTATTGACAAATACAACAGAAAAGTTTTGGACACCTTCCAAATGCAGTTTGTAACTGACTTTGATCTAAATGATTAATTTTAAAATCTTTGTTGACTAACTGGAGCACACCTCTCACCATGACCAAAATCACACAAGTCTGAAAAGTCATTGATGATCTGGTTGGAACATGCAAAGGTTTTCACAAAAGCAAATGAATTAAAGAATTTTGTCATTATAGTCATGGAATTAAATACTAAAATATCACCAACAAGCTCAAGATCCACAAAAAAAAAAAAAAAAAAAAAAAGAAAAAAGGAAGCATTGTGACCTGACTACCAATCTGGTTCAAAAAGTACATCCTCATCAAGGGAATGAATAAGTAGCTAAGATCCATTTGTCAGAAAATAATGAACACCTTCACATCCAGAAAAGTTCAGGAGGCTCTTTAAGTCACTAGCATATAAGATAGCATTCTCAGATTCCTAGAAAGACCTCTCTGCTGAAGTCTGAGAACATAAAGGCTTGACTACAGTTTGCTCAGTATCATATCAAGATGCATGATCCTTTCTGAGATGAAATGTTATGGATGGACAAGACTAAAACTATCTAGTGAAAACTACCTCTAAAATACCATCCTAACAGTTAAGCACTGTGGATAAAATATTTGAAGTTTGTTTTTCCTGCATTTATAAAGGAAACATTGAACAGTATTATGTATCACAAAGTATCAGAGAAAAATACACTTCTGTGAAATTTCTTACACTAATAAGAGATTTTATTTTTTATCAAAATAACAATCCCAAGCATACTATATTGAAAATGGGAAAGTGATTCCTGACAAAGAAAATAACTTTATGAATGGTCAAATCAGTCATCTGACCTAAATTCTATAGAAAACTAGTCAAGGTACCCAATGTTGCCTGGGTGTACATGGCTGCAATTGTATAACTGCACTTCCCTTTATACACCCCCTCCCCTATTTAAAAAAGTCTGCCTGTATTTTTGCTTGCAGGCATCATCCGTTGGTATACTAAGCTACTTGCCCCCTTCATCTTTTTTACAGTATGTCCTTTGCAAGTGTTTGATTGTTCTTAATAAAGGATTTCCATTGATAAAACCTTCTTGTGCGGTCATTGCTTGGGGTTAAATTTTTCAATGTTTTAAATATTCAATAAATTTCCTATGATTGTAATAACTTTCAAATAGTACGGCATTGTTCACAAATCTAATAATCAAACAAAAACAGGGATGAAGTGTCAGAACTTGGTCCAAATGCCCCACCTCTTTCTTCGCACATTTACTATAAAGCTGGGATTAATAGGATGTTCTTCAGGAATTTTTCTCTTTTAATGCTTCAATAATCCTTTTCAAACAATCTCTGCATCAAAGGTTGTGCGAATGCCAATTTAGGATGGAATCATATGAAGAAACTATTGGCTAAATGGAAAAAGCTAATTTTGGACCAAGTCTGTTGCAGATTTCATCCACTTAGCTGAAATAATCTAAACCAAACATTCAATTTGGATAAGAGCAGATGAAAAACCAGGGAGTTATGACCGAAAATGGGCTTTTTGAACAGTTTTTCATTGTTATTCGTTATATACAGGGAAGCGAGCAGGATTAAAACCATACTATCTTATTTCTTGCATGATGCCAAATTTTTTGTGACATGTTTGAAGAAAATCAAATGAAAAATGACGAAGTTATTCAAATTTTTATTTCAAGTAGTATGAAAAACCCCATTTTTTTCACAGTTTTTTGCAATTTTTTTTGTGTAGCCAATGTCACATGAAACCTATCAAGCACTCTACATAAACTTCATAACATGAGCTATGTTTTACATTAAGTGCAAAGAACATCAGCTCATCCAGCAAAAATTTTGTTCACATGTAACTTTGCCTTGGTTTTTGCAAAAAGTTGTATCCACCATCAGTTGTATTGATTTTTCTGCCAAACCCAGGGAGCCTGGAGATTGAAAAGTTAGTCTTGACCTATCTTGGTAACTTTGCAGCATGTGTATGCAATTTCATCAAAATCGGTTGAGAAATATGGACGCACATAAATAGCATACACACAAAAACATCTTCTGTTATATATATATATATATATATATGTGTGTGTGTGTGTAAGGAGCTTAAACTTTGGATTACTCTAAGGAATCCTAAAACAACAAGAGTGGGATAAATTTATATGTAAGTGGTGTAATGGATAGTGCTGTGGATTGAAGAATCAGAAAGCCGAGTTCAAATTCCAATCGAATACATGACATTCACTTACATGCTAATACCCTTGGTAAAGGTATGAATCCTCTTCTTCTACCCCAGCTATGGGTAAATAGCAGGACAGATCAGATGGCAAAATGTTCTACCACAGAAAGTAATGGCAGCCTACTGCGGAAAAACAAAAAAAAAAAATCTGCTTTGTCAGTCATGTATCTTTCGATACATGATCACCTAAGCATGTATAATGCATGGCACATAACTGAAACATTTTTTAGAGTGTCCTTGTATATAGTTTATCCTAAGTATTTATTGTATTTTTTCAAGTTGTAGGTTGGTAGCAATAATAGAAATTATTAGTATCAGAACTCTTATCTATATAAATAAAGCATAGTGTACATGTGTCAATCTGTCTGTCCATTTGTTTGTTTGATCGCAACAAACCTGAAGTAACATGCAATTAAAAATTAATTAATTAAGACATTTAAAGTTAAATTTAAATATCAATCAGAGTGAAAGGTTTAAAAAAAGAATTCTTTGTTAAAGGTTTAAACTTTAATTTTGCTTTTCATCACAACTGCAACTGATATTGTCTAATTAAAACCGTAATTAAAAAGTGGGGCACATTTCGTTGCTTATGGTTTTTTTTTGGTTTTTTTCCTATCACACATACTGAGACATATTCCAAATATTACATAGATCAGGTTCCCTAATGTCTTAGTAACTATGTGAAGTAATCAGGAAGAATGGTGATTTTAAAAGAAAATAAAAATTGCATGAAAAGTAAATTTAAACAAAGTACAGAGATTGATTGTGTATACAAAGAGAAATTATGCCAATTTAAGGTGTCAAATAAAGTTAAAATAATTTTATTATTTCTAAATTTTTATAATCAATATGGCACATTATTACATTTTATTTATATATATATATATATATATATATATATATATATATATATATATATATATATATATATTATACACACACACACACACACACTGTACTCTTCCTCAATAAATATTGTAAATTTAAAACAATATATACAAATATGCATGGTGGACCACTGGATTGTGGCTGAGATTGAGGGATTGGAAAGCTGAGTTTAAATTTCAGGCAAGTTTATTACATTCATTTACATGCAAAATACCCTTGCGAAAGGTATGAATCCATTACTTCTCCCCTAGCTATGTGCAAATTTCAAGACAGACTGGGTCCTATAGCCTTGGGTGGCAACTAGTCTTGGAGGAGGACAACTCTGTATTGAAAACTCCAACAATTTTTAAAATAGCCTCACCAGGTGGGCTAAGTGCGGTGGGTACGATTACACTCCTGAAGATATGATCAATCAGTAGGGGGTTCCACCAAGGAATGAGAAGGATCTGTTTTAATCAGCTTTCATCTCTGGTACCTTTTAATAGTAATTCTGATCAGTTTGATAAGGTCATGAAAGCCGATCTCAAAAGTGACCTAAAATCTGCTGTTAACTGGTGTAATGAATAGTTTGTTAATTTTAACGTTTCCAAAACAAAACTGCTCTCGATTAAATATCTGAGAGAACCTCTTTCTGTCTTCCACCAGCATGGCTGATGCTAACCTCCAGGAGAGTGATTCATTGCAACTTCTTGGGCTAACGTTTTCTGCTGACATAAGATTATATTGAATCAATTGCTAGGTCTGTTGCTAGCAAAGATGGTTCACTGCATAGTGCTAGACATTTTTCTCTACAGAATCTATCTTACATATTTCCAAGTCTACCATTCTTCTATGTTTCAAATATTGCTGCCACATATGGTCTGATACACCTTTTATATATTTAGAGATTCTTGATAAAAGCCAAAGATGAATTATTGGTCCTAACCTGGCATTCCAGCTTCAGTTACTTTCTCACCACTGTAATGTAGCTTCCCTCTGCCTTTTCTATAAATACTTTCATGGTAATTGTTTTGATGGTACCAAAACTTTATGAATTTAAGTGCAGTGCTAAATGGGCAACAAAGTCTCATCATTTTACAGTTGAATGGCTAAATTCTTTGCTAACAGATTATTTTCTCGCCTGTGGAACTCTTCTGATCTTAAAAAATTTAAATGCAATGTCAATCATTATCTATTGCCTTTTTCATTCGTCTTTTATTGTTCTTGTCCCTTAATAATATTTTTCTTATTCTTTTGCACTTATTAACCCCCTTCTGTCTTATTGGCTTTATTGCCTTGTTTGGGATGAAATGATCAATGATTTTATGAAAGGCTCCTTCAGGCATTTCAACCTGATAATCATTTACAAATGCATTCTATTCTAGACCTGGGGAGTGACATCTTTCAGAGTTTGTTTGCTGATGACATTCTTTCACAACACATAGCATTATGTTTCCTTGTATGGAAACTGCTAATATTACCATTATACATAGAACTAACAGGGACATACATACTATGAATGTAGTTTTACAAAGGATATCAAGATTTATCCATTGGACTTTTCACTTAGAAATCACTTTTACTAGCATCTAAATAGCATAGCAGCCCCAATAATTGCAGGTAGTCGATAGAATTATTTAATGCAATTTAGTGTCTGTTATTACAAATTTGCAAGAAACATTTCCTGACTACAAATGACAGTGTCAACATTCTGTATCCTTATCATTCAATCACTTACATCACAACAAAAATGATTATTACAAATAAAAGTAAAGAACTGCCTATATTTCTGAGATGAGATATTGTCCTTATCTTTATTGCCATACTCACAATATTTTGGCTGTTGTATGCTCCAGCCTTCTTCAGGTGATATTAGTTGTAATTTCAAACAGAACCCTTTATTTAGCAAATAAATTTAATAATTTAAACTGTTTACAAACTTCCATAGAGAAGATGTACTTTAAACAAATCTATAGACAATAAATGTGTGACACTGAGGAGGTGATTAAACATTAATTCTAAGCAGAATAATCCCAAAATTAAATATAGGCTGGAAAATAGAGTAGAGACATTTTTCTCAGTGAGAATGGGACATCTAGATTTCTTCTCTCCTAAAAGTTTATTTTTCTTATCTATCAAGAGTCTGGCATGCAGATGAAAACAGATTCTGAGAAATGACTTTATCTCTTTCTTGATAAATTAGGGAAACACATATATTTTTCATTGACAAAAACGAACCTTTTTTCTTAGGGTTGAAGTTATGAAGATTAATCATGTCATGCCAAGAAGATGATCTGGTTTGAATTTCCAGGGATGGAAAACAAAAGTCTCTTTGTTGAGAATTTAGGTAAGCAAATGTATTTTCAATGACAAAAACTGATCTAGGAAATAAGTTTATCTCTTCCTAGAAAAATTAGAAAAACACATTATTAACAGAAAGAGAAGCAGATGAGAATCCCATTTTTCGTTGACAAAAACGAAAACAAAGAACAAACCTTTTTTTCTTAGGGTTGAGGTCATGAAGATCAATCATGTTGTGCCAAAAAGGTGTTCTAATTTGTGCAAAAGGAATCAGAGAATTGAAATTAATGACAAGAAACCACACCCTTTCTCCTGTGCATTTTAAAAATTAGATTTGTCACAAAGACAGTTATGCACCCTAAGAAATGGGCAGAGTTAGAATACCAAGATGGAAGGGACAGAGTTTAACCCCACCTGTGCAAAGTTTACAGTGAGAGATGTGAAGTGAAGCAGGTGGGAGTGAAGTGAAAAGCAATCCCTGTGACTAGCCCCAGGGAAGGTGGATAATTTTCCAAATTTGGAAAGCTGATTAAGAAAGCAGAAATAGGAAACAAAGAAAACCCTTATTTGAATTAATGAAAATTAAAGAATCAATGAACCTCCAAGGCTGAAGTGCATATAAGCAAATGACTTTGGCGAGCTCAAAGACTTTTGGCTGAGAAGATGCATCAAGTGCTCTGGAATCCACCTCAGCTGCCACCAGAATTCCTGATTCTAGGACTTTGAACCCAGCCTTCCAAAAGTTTAGACATGGTTTCACTAGAGAGGTTGATGCAGGATGGTTCAATTTTTGTTGTACCAAGAGCTATATAAACCAATTGAAGATTAAACCCACAAATCTCTCGTTTTATTTTTTCATTGTCAAGATATTTTTTTTCCTTAATATAGCACCCACCTTGGCTTGATCAGCACTGCAAGACTATGATGACATTCAATTTTCTACTGCTCTGAGATCAAGAACACAACATTGGCAGAAACAGTGTGGATTAAAGCAGCCAGTGACCAACAACCAATTTAGACCATTGTCAGCATTGGCCCGTGGTTAAAACGTCATCCTAAGACCCAAGAACTGAACTACTAAATGTGGTTACATCACTGGGTATAGGTGGTAGCAAAAGGTGTTACATTATTTGGTACCAGTGACCAAGGATGTCACCCTGTTGGCAGGGAGTGTTACAAATGCAACAAATCAGGCTTCTTATTGGTTTATTTAGAGTTTAGAAGAGATTCTTGGCAAAATGTGCATTCAAAGGAAGAAAAGAGATCTTTTGTAAAGAATAACCATCTCAGCTCAAACACACACACATCATTAAACGACAAAAACGGGAGAGAAGTCATTGAGCATTTTGTTTATCTATTTACTTTACAAGATTTCACCATTTCTGGCAGATTTTCTAATATCATAGTGTGGAATACCTATTAACAAAATGATGGAGAGAAAAAAACTCTAAATGAATGTCAGACAAAAAAAAAAAATATATATATATATATATTTTAAATTCCCAGCACCACTCTGTTGTGTGCATGTGTAGTCCTACCAACATATGAATTTAGCTCGATGAAGTCCTGTAGGACAAAACACATCACAAGTAAAATTTTCCACTTTGTCATACAATTTATATATATATATATATATATATATATATATATGTGTGTGTGTGTGTGTGTATGTATGTATGTATATTTCATTTAATAATATAGACATATTGTGTTTATTTACTTATTTTTATACTGATCCTTTCCAGTTGTCTAATCAGTTTCTTGATGGTAAGTTGAAATTCATCAAGGAAGGCAGTATAGATTATTTTTAACCCAAGTACTTTCGATCTTTTCTAAGTTCATCTTCAGGGGTAAATTACAAAGATAAACTTATTGTAACTGTGATACCTCAATATCAAAATTAACCAACCCTCTACAAAATCTATTATGAATATAGCAACAACATATTAAAGTGCATAACATTTAATGCCATTTTACATTTCTACAAATTTCTGGTCAGCTCCCATATATTGAAACATGTTTTCCAAAAAATCCATAACAACAGATAAATTTTAAAATAACTATAACAAAGTGCATTCACGCAGGTTTTTAAAAATTCCTATCACAACGGAATGCAGATTTTATTGCAGTTACAATAAGTTTGTCTTTGTAATTTACTCTATATCTCACACAAAAACTTTCTCTTCACCTACCACGTAATTCCCAGACACCCAAATTTCCTTTGTGGCAGCTTATGCCTGTTCTCCTAAAATTTTTCAAAGAATGCAACAATAAAACAACAAAAATATTGCAATCAACCAAGAAAACTACAATGTTACATACCTGCATTTCATATTGAGGATAAACCTGCATTTGTGTGGCTTGCTGGCTACTGTCTACATGGCTGTCCTGAGCAAAAGATTCTGGAGTTGAAACATTTAAAGGGGGAGGGGGAGGAACTGAATAGTTGTCATATTTTCTATTTATCACTTGTGGAGAAGGAGTAGAATATGTTACTTCTTGAGTCTTTTTGCCTGTATCCAGAGAAAAGAAATTAGAACCATTTGCAATGTCTTCATCCTCATCATCACTGTTGTAGTCAGTCAACATTTTGGCAGCAGCCGTAGCAGGAGACTTTTTGCTAGCAACATTTTGAACTTTAGGAGTGTTCATTTTGTTCAATGTTGAGGGCTTCTTGCTCAATGTATGAGGGATTAAGGTCCTGTTCGCTTGTTTTACAGACATATGTTTAGGAGGCGGCAACATCTCAAGAAGATTACCACTTCCCTACAAAAAGAAAAGGCAAAACGAATATTTTTTTTTCACAATAAACGTAAAATCACATTATGACTCAAATAGTTTAAAAAAAAAAAAAAAAAAAAAAAAAAACAAGTGTTTAGTTTTTTTTTTTTTTTAATCTTTTCACTTGAAGCAAGGCAACAAAGCCACTAAAAACCCTGGGGGTTACCATGTGAAAAAGAATATAAAAAAAAGAAAAACATTATTAAGAATTAAGAACAATAAAAGAACAGAAATTAAAACAATAGAAGATAATGATTGATATTAAATTTTTGGAGATCAAACATGGTTGAGCCTCCTACACATTGAAGAGGTTATCAATACATCTTCACTGTTGTTGATTGCTACTCATGATGGTCGGTGGCATACCTGATCAAAATACCAGTACAGAAAAGGTTGTTGCCACATTTCTTAACAGAATGTGGTCCTCAATTTCAGTCTAATCTATTTAAGGACTTCATAAGAGTTCTAGGCATACAGCATACCATCCATGCTCCAAATGGTATGGTGGAGAGGTTTCATCAGAAGTTAAAAACTGCATTAGCAGCTAGGAATAACCCAAACAATTGGGCAGAATCTTGCCACTGATTTTATTAAAAATATCAAACACTACAAAACAAGATTTGCGATGTGCTTCAGCAGAAATGGTTTTTAGTGCCAGCATGGCCTTAGTGGGCCAATTTTTTGAAAATAACAATAACTTGCAACCGTCTACAATATTTGCACAAGGATTGAAGTCAAAAAAGGTTGTGATTGCAATTTCACCAACCAGATAAGTGGTTACACAAATTTATATCCCAAAAGACAATTGCGAGAAAGTTTTTGTACACAATGATTTTGCCAAGAAACCATTAGCGTCACATTGTTTGTGACAGAGCAGATAAATATTTTACAATTCTGTGCAGTGATAAGAGAAAAAAGTATATCCATTGATAGAATCAAACCAATTTACACTGACACAAAAGATATGACAATTTCACAGTCACCAATATTTTCAGGTGATATTACATCACAAACACAACAGGTGGAAGTGAAGATCACTCCACAAAACACGGTACTGCATTCCACAAAATCTGGGAGAAGAGTTTCGCAGCCTAAACATTTTAAAAACTATGTACCTCTCAATTAAGAATCTTGTGGGGGTATTGACAGATTGACTGGAAGTTGATGTCTCAAAATCAGGAGTTGAATGACCAAAATCAGACATTCATGCATAGGCTCCAAATGGCACTTCTGGCAGCATTTTAAGATATTTGAAAATTAAATTCATATCATTGTTGGACTACTGACAGTGCTTTCCTCACATTATTGAAAGGCTTCTTTTTGAACCAGCACATGTGATCTGGAAGCTACCAATACCAACGATACAAAAAGAATAGGGAATTCTGTGTTGTGAACTCATCAACTAAATTAACGTTTCCCGCTTTACCAACATAGATTCTCCAACAAAGTACCTACTTTTCCCTTCTTCTCTAGGGATTTATTACAAACACCTCAATGTTCATAAGTGAACTTTTCCTTTCTTCTCAAGTGTTTTATTAAACATGCGACATAGTGAAGAAAACATCAAGTATATGGTTATTTGTTATTAAAATAAATCTGTCTTTAGTGTCATTCAAAAACTCACTTGCTTAATTTTAATGTATTGCATAACCATTACTGTGTTACGTTGCTTCCAACATAAACAGTTTCAAGATTGTCTTATACCAGTTCGAAGTTCTGACCTCCTCTGCTGATAAGGCTTAATGCTTTGCACGGAAATTTTCATTCAACTCAACACTCGACTCTTCCGGTGTACCCATACTCGACTTCCCTCTTAGAACTGAAGCCCTATTGAGTGGGGTTACACATAACCTTGTCATTGGTATTGGGCGTTATCTCCAATTTAGACCCCAACAAGGCTAGTGGTGGAGATGGGATACCAGCCATTGTCTTGAAGAAATGCGCGCCTGAACTGGCGCCTGCCCTCTCTAAACTATACAACTACTGCCTCAAGGAATCTTGTTTTCCTGACTGCTGGAAGTCCTCTTCGGTTGTTCCTGTCTTCAAGAACTCTGGCGACCCCTCTGACCCTTCTAACTACCGTCATATCAGTCTCCTACCCCTCCAGTTCCTATCCCACGAACGCAGGTGTCCCTCAAGGCTCCATCCTAGGCCCCACTCTATTCCTTTTCTACATAAATGACCTTCCTGGTGCCATAAATTCCCAAGTTGGCATCTACGCGGATGACACCACAATTTATTCCTGCCTCAAAAACAAATCTAGTGTCAGTGTCAACAGAATATACCTCACTGATATAAGAGATTCAACAGATTTTATTGATTCACCTGAGACAGTTTGTATTAAGTCTTGCAGGTTGAAGCCTATGAATTCAGTTTTAACACTCAGATGCTGGGAGCTATACTTAATATCCCTAGGAGACAACATCCAACTAAATCACAGCTCTATGAATCCATCCCTGATGTTTCTATAATATAACATGAATAGAGAATGTGTTTTGCAGGACACTGCTGGCAAGCAAAACAAGAACTCATAAATGGTCTACAGTTCTAGACATGTTTTCCCATGGAGCAAAACAAGTTGGTCACCCAGCAACCACCTACTATATTATGACATGGCTATATTATGACAGAATGCTACCTTAACGACCTTCCGACCTTGATGCAGGACTATGATAGTTGGTGTGATAGACTCATGAATATTCAAGATAATTTGACTGAATATAAAAAAATATTGTTCTTATTAATTTTGAAGAAAGAGAAAACAATGATAATATGGAAGGGTTTGAATTATTTTTAATTTTTATGAGATTTTATAACTGGCCATAAACCCAGTTGGTGGTGGGTCATTAAACAGATAAGTCATTTAGTGATGAACAGATGTATAAACAAATCTAAATAAATGAACAGCAAATTCTGTCTGTCCAGCCATGTGTCTGAAACTCCTCTAACTCAGGCCACATTTGCTCTATATAGACATATTATACCTTTTTAGAATCAGGATGATCCTGGAATTGAAAATCTACCCTTTATCTGGTGCTTTAATAGTTAAAAATTCAAATTTTAAAATAACTAAAAATAATTACTGATTTTAAAAGTTTATAATCTATATTGAGTTTAAAGTAACAAAAACATTGAAACTTTTCTTTTAAATTCACTTTAAAATATCTCCAAAACTTTGTGAATTGAGGAAATCAATTTTATTTCTTCAAAATGCCAAGGAATCAGAGTTGATGTAAGGTTTTGAAGTTCCGGAGAGTTTGCAATTTAAAGAACTCAACTTTCAGCCTGAATTGGAATTTTGGCAAAAATCAGAACTTTTGACTCAAATTGGACTAATAGCCTGATTCAGAGTTAAAGTGAGGTTTTGAAGTTCCATGAAGTGAATTGAGGAATTCAAAGTTATTTATTCAAAATTATCATTGCCGTTTTCTAACATGGACCAGATTTTTGGCACCCCCTGCACTAGCTTAAACGTCAGCATGGAGTACAGCTTTTAAGTTAGTTTATAAAAGATAAGAAGTCAAATTAGGTTTCTAAAAATTCTAGTTAAAAAGTTATGCACTGAAGTTTAATAGGAGTGATGTCAGATTAAACAATAAAAAGAATTAACATTACAAATATATGTATGAAGATAATTACATTTCTCAATATCTCCAAAAGCAAAATGCAAACAAAAGCCAGAATTTTGAAAAAAAAACAGCCTTTTTATAGTTCCCTCTTTACTATTTGGATTTGTTTCATAGTACGTTCTTTGTAAATATCAAGAACAATGCAAATATATAGAATTATAAAATGACAACAATTATCATAGAATACAGAAAATGAGTCATCTAACACATTTTCCACTAGATAAGGTACACTTTTTACCACCAAGAAAAAGAAAAGAAACTGTTTGAGTGGAACTTACATCTCAACATTGGAATACCAAGTGAATGAAGGTTGTTTGCCTCAATGTGTATGGCATAGTAGGTCAGAGACATAAAGGTTAGATCTGTTGGAATTAAGGAATGTATTTCATCTGAAAACTTTTCATGGAAATAGCAATAGAGTAGCGAATGGTTTGCAATATTTTGTCTGTGGAAAAGGGATTGTAGGGTGGAAAATAAGTCATCACTCACAAGGATGAGGAGATGCTTTTGGACTATCAAGACTAAAAAGTGAAGACTGGGCAGCTCCTGCCTATAGATAGCAGCAGTACTCCATTTTCAGCCGGTTCTGTCTCTTGTAAATGTAGAGGTGTCAGGTCCTTCTTGGAGTGGTATACTTAATTAACCATTTTTTCAGTATCTTTAGCAACAGATCATATATACAAGTTTCACTTGCAGTCTGGGCTGAGTTTAAGCCCGAATAAGGAAAGGGCATGCCTGAGAAAACTCCTATTCATCATGATAGGTGAATATTAAGGGATGTCAAATCATCATTTCCCCCCCCCCCTCTAAATATTCCTTGCCAAATGAAAGAAGCACATTATATGGTGGGAAATATTTTTGGTTTCTCTTACAGAATTCTTATGAGCATTATTCTAGTTCTGGATAAAATGACAAAATAAAAAAAGAAACAAGAGAGGGAGAGAAAGAAAAACTAGAAATAAAGAAACTAGAAAAATTGCTCTTTACATTTTCCTTATGCACCAACTGACCTTTGTGTGCACAAATCACTTATGAAAATATTTTATTGATAATCTATTAAAATAAGACATTGTTTTCAAATACAGACAAAGAAAATACTTACAGAAAGTTTTGGTTTCTTTTTAGTTACTATTTCTTCTTCATCTGAATCCTAAAATGAAGAAAATAGATGATTAACATTTGACGAAATCCAAGTATTTTTGTCTTGATATGATTCAGGGAAATAAGTGTATATTATACAAACAATATCTAAGGGAAGCAACTACAAAGGGAAGAAGGAAGTACAGTGTTGTTCGATAAAAGTGACTCACAAGAGAATTTTAAAGTCTTGTCTGCTCCCTTCTGCTGAAAGGGTGCAAATCGACCCCCACGAAGCTCATAATGTTCCCTGTCACAAATGAAAATTGATGAAGGAATATTTTGATGAGAAGCAGGTGAGTGTTATGGCGCCCCAATCTCCTGACCTCAACGACATAGAAAACTTATGGAGTAGGTTGCTCAACTGCTTTCTCGAGAGCCTGTACTTTATAATGCTCCATAAGTTTTCTATGGGGTTGAGGTCAGGAGATTGGGGCGCCAATGTCATAACACTCACCTGCTTCTCATCAAAGTATTTGTGACAGAGAACATTATCCTGCATAAAAATGAGCTTGGTGGGGTCGATTTTCACCCTTTCAGCAGAAAGAAGGAGACAAGACTTTAAAATCCCCTTGTACTGCTCACTCCTGAGGGTCTTTTCAATAGGTTTTAAGAAACCAGTTCCATGAAAAGAAAAGCATCCCCAGAACATTATACTGAATGGATGCTTGACAGTACTTACTGCTAAATTCAAAGAGCTTTCAAAGCTTCTTCTTCGGATTTTAGATCGCTTATCCTTTGAATTTAGCTAAACTTTCGTTTCATCGGAGAAGAGAACATTTAGTAAAAAAAATCAGGTGAGTCACTTTTATCGAACAGCACTGTACATTTAATACAAAACTGCAATAAAAGTTCCATATATAACTTATTAAATCATAAATTTATAATCAAAAGACAAAACAAAAAAATCCTATTATCGAACTCCAATCTTCAAATAAAGTTTCAGCTTCAACCAGCAAAATTTCAGGCAAATAAGTTTTACGAGGGTGAGTCAAAAAGTAATGCAATTTGTTTTATAAGAAATAAGGAACACAATCAAACATATTGCAAATCAAGGTATAGCTATACATCACAACTGTATAACCCTACTTCACAACAGTCACCAGAGTTTTTAGTGGCAGTGTTCCCCCTATGAATGAGGGCATGTATGTATCCCAGCTTCATAAAACTCAACTGACTGCTGATGTAACCAATTCCTTACAGCAGGTTTCCACTTCTTCATCACTACCTGACTTAGCACACCTCAGATCTCTATCTCATTGGTCCAATAAGAGACACTGAGTGGCAAAAGTTATTACTTGAGGAAGTAAAGATTGTAGTGATTAGGGAAGTACCTTCTCAGGAGTCTTGTTTCACAAATAGTTCTGAGGAAGAAGCTGCACAAGCATAACTTCCTCCTTCCATGTGTTAAAGTAGATACCCATTTGTTTTTTTCCAAACTGTATGACTTACATCTACCAATTTGTGCATTAAAGAGTCTTAATGAAGAAAGCGTGCGATCTGACAGGGTTCAAACCTACATCCTCCTTTGGAGAGAAAACTGAGTAGATATGGGCTTTTTTCTTAAAAATGTGTAATTGGACCTTGCCGCGCTGTGAAGCTCTTTGTGGCCAAGCAGTTAGTCTAAAGCATGTTGGATCAGATAGTAATTTCCTCTACAATAGGGAATGCAGGTTCAAACTCAGTCAGAGGGCACATTTTCATTATTAAAACATTTGAATGCACAGGCCATAGATATAATACACACTGTTTGAAAAAACAAAGCATCTACTCAAACACATGAATCCACTAAAATATAACATTTTATAGCAATAATAATACTGTTGAAATTTATAAAATCTTTTTATTAAAATAATTTTTATTTCAGAAAAATAGGTTCCTCAAGTCCACTAGCTGTTATTGCTCTTTCCAGTATTGATGGGGGGGGGGGTCCTTCTTAACCTTTTGTTTGAAGTAGTACAGAATAAAAATCATTTACTCAAGTGCCATGGTTTCTGTTATTTGATAGTTCTTTCTTTGTGATTTTGTAATGTCAATCCATAAGGTTAAAAGGATGGTCCTCACTAAAACCTACAGGATTCATTTGCTAGAAGCCATTGATTTGATAAAACAGTTGTATACAGCTGACAATTTAGATACCCCTGAATGAGCTTGGCCCCTCATCTGACAGCCATATTTTATGATAAGGTCAAATTATAGTGCATCTCTCACCCAAAACTGGAAGTGCTATCTCATCATTCCACTGGAAGTGAAGATTTTTAGTTTAGATTTAGGTTTGCAGTAGTTCACTGCTGTAGTTAGCTTAAGAAATTATAAAAAAAATAATAAATAAAAGTAGAGATTAAGGACTTAATTTGGTTTGTAAATTTCATCCTCTTTATCTTGGTATATATATATTTTTTTTTTTTACTAAAGTCTTATCACCATTAATATATAATTTGGCAGAACTTTACGCAGAGAAAGTAAGGAAAGGATTTATTAACGAACTGTTTAAAATTGTTCCATCATGCCTGTCTAATATTTTGAAATCATTTTTGATTTGCTTTGTAACGTGGAGGACTTCAAGCTTCTATGAAGATATAAGAACCTATTGATCTCTGCGTATTCCTATATCAACGGAAGGGATTTCTTGAACTGTTTATATGAGAAAATAGTTCAATCGAACTTGTTTAATATTTTAATATTTTGAAATCATCTTTGAATATGTTTTCACAACATCGCCCACGTGATGACGACGTGATCATATTTAAACGGAACGCCGATCTTACATAAAAATTTCAGTTATCTGTTTGGATTAGTTGTGCTCTTATGTCCATCGTCTTTTCATGTTGAATTTTATATGTTCTAATGTTAATTATGTTTTATGAATATATCCTGCTGATGGTCTAAAATAGGCCGAAACGTCCGATGTTGACTTTATATTAACATTAATACAGCATAATTGCATATTAAGATTTTTTGTTTGTTTTTTCTGTATATTTTTCTTCACACATATATATATATATATATATATATATATATATATATATAACTAACTTGTTACATATATTTGTTCGTTTTTTCTGATGTTCTGCAAAGAATCTCAAAGAATAATCTTCTGTAGCATTTTTTACTTCTTAATAACTCTGGTCATCCCTTAAAACTTAATTAATTTTATTGAAATTTTATTTCAGACTAGACACCCATTTGAGAAGTAGACAATAGGTTCTGTTCAACATCAGCTCTTTGCTTTTAATCAAAGTCACAAAGTTACTAAAACTGGTCAATACATTTATGCAGTGTATAGAGACAACTTCATTACCAACAGAATGACACAGAAATGGCTTTCCCCATTTCAAGCAGGCGAAGTTCAAACTCACAGATTCTCTGCAATCTGGCCAATCTGATCAGTTTGATGAGAACTAATGGGTAAGGTCCAGAAACATGGTGCATGAGTGCCACATGCACTGAATGAGAGAAACAAATTCCACCACTCTTCCATTGCTACCAGTTTAGTCGCTTAAGACCAAGGCACTCATAAATACAAAAAAAAAAAGAAAAAAAATTGAGCTCAGTTGGTAAGTTCTGCTACACCCACCAAATTCTTCCAATTTAGCCCCTTTAGACTAAAACATTTTCAATTGCTTTCTAACAATGATGTGGAGCTTTAAAAAACTTTAAAATGTGGCTTGATGAATTTTTTTTGTGTCAAAACCTAGTGATTTTGATCATCGTGGCATTGAACAGTTGGTGGATTGTTGGCAGGAGGTCATAAACAATGAAGAGGAATAGATTGTTGAATGATTCATCAGAACAATGAATAAATAATAATTATTAAATTAATTATAAAAAAAAAACCAGACAAATTTATCTATAACAGACATATAACCATTTAAATATAATAAAAGGAATGATTTCAGCTGATTTTATTCAGTGAATTACTAATTAAGAAAAACAATAATTTTTAATTTTCATTTGAATTATAATTTGAGAGCAGAATTGACTACGTACAGAATCCAAAGTTGGAATCGTGATTTGAACACGTTGTCTATTAAACAGTGGCAATGGTTTCGGCAATGTGGTCATCTGGGATTTCTTAGGTTTGACCAAATCTTCCAGATCATCTTCAGGTACAATTTCAGAAGAAGCAGACTTTGTGGATGGTGTTGGTAAAACTGTATGAAGAAAGGTAAACAAGTTGTATTAAAATAAAACTTAATTAGACTACTGAATAAATCAAACAGCATTTTAAAATAAGGATAAAAAAAAAGTCCTTCAGCAATTATTTTCCTTTTCAGCAAAGTTTTTATCATAATGTTTTCCATTTATCATAAAGTAAAAAGACTGGAGATTACAAATGTGAAAGGAAACTTTTATAAAATTTTCTTGGGCCCAAAAGAGACAACTAGCTTGGAATATTTTTTTATCTATCACTTTTATATATATATATATATATATATATATATATATATATATATATATATATATATATATGTGTGTGTGTGTGTGTGTGTGTGTGTGTGTGTGTGTGTGTATTTATTTATTAGTGTTTGTAGGATGTATAATAGTATCCAAACAAAAGTGGAGATGATGAGACAAAGTGGAAGAACTTATAAACAACACATTTCACCATGTGCCATGATTGGCCTCTTCAGGTTTGAATGAAAGACAAAACTGTGTGTAAGGAAAATGCATTGCGATTTTTGAGGATAAATGGGGCAATAAATTTGGTGGATCTGATGAGGTAATTTAATTTATTGCCTCTCTTATCCTCAGAAATTGCAATGCATTTTTCTTACATGCAATTTTGTCTTTCATTCTGATCTGAACAAGTGGAACACAACAAAATGACAAAATGCATCGTTTATAAGCTTTTCCACATTGACTCATCATCTCTCTCCATCTATATTATATGTATGTGTGTGTGAATAAAAATTCAAATATAGCTAAAAATTTATCTGTATTGAAAAAGTTTATCAGAGGACAGAACGCATCAGCTAAGTTAATCAAAGAAAAGAGCTTTTTTTTTATTGTTTTCAGATATATTTTATTTATATCTGATTTTATACACACACTCACACAAAGACATGGTGTATTTGAGCAGCAATTTTTCATTCATACAAATTTGCTTGAAGAGCAGCAAAAGTTTTGTTAAGGATTTTTTTCTATATTTTAGTCCATTTTTCTATTTTCTGGTACACATTTAAATAAAAAATGTCCAATGTCTGAGTACTTTCAACTTTCATAAGTTATTATCAAAGAGTTTTTATTTTTTTGTGCTATATCAGTTTCAAATATGGCTTCTTTGCAATGTGAAAGTTTGTTTTATTTTCTATTTTGATGAAATATATGTTGTTTGTTAAATTTGATAACATTTTATTGATTTGGGGCTGTTAGGCTTTTATGATTAATGATTCTAGTAACTGTCATTTTTTTTTTACAGTTGATGTGATATAGTACTTTTTATTATTAGTAAGGATTTGTCTTTGGTAATGTATCTTAAGTCTTTTTCTATGTGTCATGTCCTTTCAGAATATTTGTGACTATGGGTCTCCACAATTTCCTGTACTTTATAACACTTAATAAATTGTTTTTTTGTTATCTCTCCAAAACCTTGCTCTGCCATCCATTTACTATAGCTTGCTAGGTTATGCATTGTTTTCCTTTGTCCATTTTACTTTCAATTTTTCCTGTGAGTATGAAATTTTCCAAGCCATCTTTCCTTATTATATAACCCCAGAAATTTCAACTATCTCTTCCTGATATACATGTACGGAATATGAAGTAACAACAGTAATATTTTTTGATGGTCTTAAATTGTCAGTTGTGTTCAGAAATTCCTTTGTGTTGTACACATAATTATAAAATTTGAAAATGATATATACAAACTTTTGCACAGAATTTATGCTTGAACTAACAACAGTTTAATGTCTGCTACAAAATTTATGATTATTGCCTTCAAAGCATATTAAACTGACAGTTTGTTTTATATGTTTTGTTTTATGGTAGTAGAGGAACATAAAGTAGAGGAACAGAAAAGTATTTTGCCATAAGTCAGTTGTAAGCAAATAAGACAACAGCATTATGTTAAATTTGCAATTTAAGAATGTTCCTGCCTTGAATATCGGTATTTAAAATCATGGTTTTTACTTGGGTTTGAGAGCAAGTCATTACAGACTATAAAAAATATGCATTTATCTCTGAAAGTAAATTTTAATGAAGGAAAATTAACCAAAATTATCAGTTTTATTTTTTGAGCTATATCAGTATCATCATTTTCAAATATAGCTTCTTTGTAATGTCAGAGTTCTTTTTTCATTTCTTAAATATATTAAGTATGTTGTTTTCTGAATTTGTAAACATTTTATTGATTTTTGGTTGTTTTTTTATGCTTAATATTTTAGTCATTATTGTCTTTTTCACTGTTTATATGATATTAGTACATTTTTGTTATTGGTGATAATGTCTTATAAGAGCTGAAGGCATTCAGACATGGTTCAATTTATATTTAAATATGTACTGGAAACAAGAAAAATGTTCCAAAATATAGAAAAAAAAGTCCTTAACAAAGAACTTTACTTGGTCCTTAACCAAAAATGATATATGTTTAGCAGAGAAAAAAGTATGACACAGTGGAAAAAGACTTTGTGTAGCACAAAACTTTTTCCACTTTATCATACTTTTTCTCTTAAAATTATTCTCGATATATATAAAAAAAATATGCTCCATCACTTTACTTACAATAAATACAGTTTTCATTTTGACATTATTTTCCAAGGAAAAATAATGAAGAAAATGAATTTGACAGTTGCTAGTGGTAATATCTCAAAATTACTACAATAATTTCAATAACCAAATAAATTTCCTAAATAAAAAAAAAAAAAGAATTTAAAAATAAAGTAAAAACATTTAGCAAATTTAATCATATTTTCTCTCTTTTTAATTGCTTGTAATGAAAATACATTTCCACATTACAATTATCTATCCTCATAATCTTCACTTCCTAACATCTTTTTCATTCATATCATACACCTCATTCTCATTACTAATTTAACATCTATCTTGAGTGGCATTTAAGCCTTGAATTGAGTAAATTATCCTTTTTTAAAAGTTACTGTATGCTCCTTTCTCAAGCCAATATACATATACATGACCATAAACATTTTCAAAAATTTTAAAACATCAGTTAGCTCAAGACCTTTAAAAATACCGTATATACTGGCATACAAGGCAACTTGGCGTAGAAGAGAATCTCCCAATTTTCAAATTAAAATGTAGGTTTCAGGCTATATTCACTATACAAGACGCCCCCCCCCCGCACAAATTGTATTTTAAAATGTATTGAATTTATTAAATATATTCAGTAAGCATAGACTTTCTTTTCACTCAAATTCTAATGAAAAAATGGTGGAAAGATACAGTCAATTAACTAACACAATCTACAATACCTCATGAGTGGGTGCTGTGTTTTCGGAAGGCTATTACACTAGCCTGAATTACTCCCCCCCCCCACTAAATATTCACATATTCCACTGTTTTCAAATGAGATCTTTAAATGGATTCATATTCTTCTCATTATGTCAAATGAAATGCCAAAAAGTTCTTATGAAAAAAAAAAAAAGAAAAAATCTTAAAAAAGGACAAATTATTATTATTTTTTTTTTTTTTAGAAAAACAAAAATTATGCAAGCAAGTGTTCTCAGATAAATAGTTATTTGGTGGGGCCATGATGGGGTTTTGTGATAGCTGGATTCTAATAATGTTACTCTGGATAATGCTAGTAACAAAGTGAGAGCTTGTACATCCCCATGTTCTGACAAGAAATGGCTAGTATGCTAAACTAGGATTACCAGTGTATTCCTTGAATTATTACTATAAACATCTTTTTTTTTCTGATTACACTGTCTGGCGAAATGCTTTGAACTTAGCCAAGGCTAGCAATTGCTTTGTTTAAAGTGTGTGAGAATGGTTTGGGATTTCTCTCTTGAATATGCGTTTTATTATTGTTGTGTAATCATAGCACATATTATATAAGGTAACAGTACTTTTATTACACTACATTTTCCTTAATATAATAATGGGAATTGTTTTATTAGAAAATATTTGTGTCAGTAGCTACCAAGGAAAGGGTTAGCCTACTGTCAAAAATCTCCCATGTTAACAATGTACCATAAACCGCAAGATTTAAGGTTCACATTTTATCTCTAGAGTATAAAATGACCTCCTACTTTTTTTTTGGGGGGGGGTGATATTTTAAGCTTAAAAGGTCGCCTAGTATGCCAGCATATATGATAAATCAAATTAAATAAAAAAATACATAAAAATAATTAATAATTTAAAATAAGCAAAAAAAAGAAAAAAAAAAAACAGCAATAACAAGTCACTTGTTTAATATGCCAAAAATCGTGTCACTTAGCATTTTCTATAGTTTTCCTTTCCTTTACATAGTGGATTTTTAGAATATTTTATAGTGTCCTCTAATTTAAAATTTGAAAACAACATTATTTTATTTTTACCCACATTACATACCTGGTGATATCTGTCATATATATATATATATATATATATAATAATAATAATGGGCTCTCCTACAGTGAACGAGAAATGAGGGCCAGGAGTGGTTGGTGCCTTTCATTTTACACTTATGCATGCTAGCAGGGGTTATTGTGGAGAAAATCAAGTAAGGGAAAGACATGTTTCATTTGTGCTTTCTTAAGTGCGATATTAGTCCAGTATTGCTGCGGACAACAAAGCCACACTGACAGATGAAATTTGTTAAAGTAGGATTTTGATGGCATCTCTGCTTTAGAGCTTGATGAAGTTGATCACTGTGCTTCAGTCTTCAAAACCCTTTAACTTAATGAAACATATTTTACACCACTCCTTTCAGTTTGATGCATGGACTTCCCAGGTTTTCAGATCAAAGTTGAGATCTTTCAATGTCTTTGTAGCACAAGAGTGGACATTCAACTGAACACTTGGAGTTTGGTAGTTGTCCATACAGCACATTTATTGGAAGCCTATGCTCATACATTCTCACAACATGACCAGCCCACCTAAGTTGTATTGCTAGAATGGTTTCAATGCCTGTGATCTTGTTACATTTCTTCAGTATTGCACCATTCTGGATCCTGTCATCCCATTTTATATCACATATGACACAAAGACAGCTCATGTGAAAGGTGTCAAGATTTATGTGTTTGCAGTACAGGGTTCAAGTTTCAGCACCAAAAAAAGGGTTGAGAGAATGACTGATCTGTATATGTTGATCTTTACTCTGAGAGACATGTCTTTGGTGTTCCATAACCTATGTTTAAGATTACCAAATACTGTGCTAACTTTGGCTATTATGGATTGGATCTCTCTGTCCATTTTTCCATCAGAAGAGACTGTTGATCCAGAATATGTGAACACCTCAACAGTTTTTAATGCCAAACTATCAATGAAGACGGAAGGATTTGTGAGAGATGGATTACCTGGTATATATGATAGAAGGATATTACAAAGTTCTTAGCTCAACCAAGAAGTCTTTCCAAAAAGAATTATGATGTTTGGTCAATTGGTCAGATTTTGGAAAGTAAACTGGGATGAGAACTTTTCAACAACCCCCTTGTACATCAAATTATTATCAGTTTTAAAACCTATATAATTAGGGTTAGTATATTCAGGAATTTTGCTTCAGTAATAAAATGCTCAATTAGGACACCATAATACTGAAAAACTAATAAACCTCCAATAACTAATGGATCCAAATCAAAACTCTCTGTTTCAACTCCTAAAACTTGCAAATAAACATTAATGCCATTTTCTGAATATGAAAAACATTTTGAAGTCAATTTTCAGTAATTATTTTCCATACATCCAAATTTTTATATAAACACTTGCTAATTTGCGACAATACAAAACATGTTTTCTAACCATAACTTAAATTACTATTTTATCTTATAAACAAGTGGCATACATGATACACACTTAGGCAATCACATTATAGGGAAGTTATAACTCTGAGTAAATAATAATAAACTAACTTACATTTATATATACAAAAAAAATACTTGTAAATATGAGAAACAGCAAGATGTGGAAACAACAAAACAAGTATTATTTATTATCTGGTTGTTATGTGATGTTGGAGACAGTAATACTGAATAAAATTGTGACTTTAGGAGTCAACTGTAGATAAAATATAGATCAGAATCTAACAGAGGGATAAGATAAAGAATAAGCAAAGTGCATACAGTCTTTCTCATATGTTTTTTTTATAGATGTGTGTAATGAGTGTCCAGATAATTTAGTTAGAAAATACAAAAAGTGTCTGGGGTTTACTTACCTCAAATTTTTGTTGAGTATTAAAAGATAAATGTTACTAATATAGTCTGAATAAGGAAAAAAGAGACAAAATTTTCATTGACACATGTGTTAATGACCTGTCTATGTGAACTGCTTGTCCAATAGTGAGAATGACAGGTGTTTGTGTGTGTAGAGAAAAAAGTAAGATCGAATGTGGTTTAGTAGAATGAGTGAATTAATGACAATTTTAATTATTTTATTATAATTAATTTTGACAGTACAATTAATTTTTTTATTTAAGTATTTCTTTATGGGCACAACATCATTTTTCAGTTCATCACTATTTCCTCGCAGCAGGGTGCCATTTCTTTCTGTAGTAGACTGGTTGCCAACCCAATCTGTCCTGCTATTTAACACATAGCTGGGGGATAAGAAATGAATTCATAACTTTCCCAATGGTATTTGTGTGTAAGTGAACGTAATGAACCAGATACTACAATTTAACATTCTGAAAACAGTAGCACTGAACAACATACTTACTTAATTAAATAAATAAAAGTAGTTGTGATCATATTTTTTCCTCTCTTTCTCAACGCATTGTGTACAGCATTTTTTATATTTTTTTAGGTCGTGTGTTTGCTTATTGTAGTGAAAACATGACCTTGTGATTTTGATGAGATATTGTATTGATTGATTTGTATTGAGTATTGACTATTAACAATTTTGCTACTATGTTGATTAAATGAAATTTGTTAAAAAAATGCAGTTTTACATTATATACGCCTAAAAGTAAAACTTTAAGAGGGACAGTGGAATTTGTATTTAAAGCAAAATTGATAACTGAATTTTTATTATTATTTTTAAATAAAAAAGAGGACAAGTTAATCAACTGCATGAAAGAAACTTATACCTCCATTTATTTATTTTAAATACGTTTTTACTTCAAGTCTGTACACACAACACAAAATTAGAGAAAAAAAATAAATACGGCTACTATTTTTAATCGTTTTTTTTTTTTTTTTTGGTAATTTTTTTTTTAACCTTCTTCAAAATGGAATTGTATTTCGAATGAAGAAATAGAGTTCAAATATTTAAATGATTTCATACACTTTTAAAAAAAACTATTCCATTGCTCGCAGTCGTATTTTCTACGAAGTTTTCCGAAGCCTGATGATAACCAACTAACTACTCGGGAAGTTTTGTTAAGATTTGAGAGTAATGAACACAATGAGTGAATATACTGTAAGCGATAATAAACGGAGTTTTTATTTAAATAAAAGAGGCTAAAAAGGCATCAGTCTCAGGCAAAAATCTTTATTTATTTAATGGACGAATAAATAGACCAAGAAAATAAATAATAAACAAACTTTTTTCGCGCTTAACTACAAAAAGAAAACGTAAACTCAAACACGTGGAATATTGCAGACAAGGAAAATACGAATTAAAATGAAGCACCAAAAATTAATATTACTAAGTTCTGGATCAGAAAATGTTATAAAAGTAATGAAAGTAAAATAAAAACCTCGAAACATGTTGCTTTCTTCTGATTTCTGATCGGAATGATCGCCAACATTTGTAGTTTTTTCGTTTGTGCTACGGTTATTTGATGTGGCGGAGATTTCCGATTTATTCCGGAGAACAGGTTCGGTTATCGTCACGTTAATATCTTTCTCTGGAGGTTTTTCTTTTGTCTGATTGCTTAAAGACAAATCATTCCTTTCTTCAACTTCGCCATCCTCGCTATCGCTGTCTTCGCTCGAAGCATAAGCCACTAAGGAAGACATTTTTCCTCCTGGATGATAAACACTGATTTGTACCAAGAACCGGAACTCTACAGAATAAACTTTATTATCTCCCCTGAATTCTAAACATTCAGATTCTATTAATTAAATTTGTTTAAACAATTTCTTTAAAGAATAAATTAAATATAATGCTATTTTCTAATAAAGTAAACCTGCATCAAATTAACTATTTTTTTAATTTCGCAAAAAATTTAAATTTCCATCAGGCATTTTTTTTCGTAAAACTCATAAGTTATTTTAAATGTAGTGTTTGTGAAGAGAAACTTTAATATATGTATAAATTAAGATTTTGTAAAATGAACAAATTAGATCAAATTAGGTAAACACATTATCAGGATATATTCTATCAATTAATCAGTTTCAGGCAAAATGAAAACACCTTTTTTATTGGAAGTTATTAACAACATATGATATCCCAACAAAGCACACAACTTAAAATAAAATATAATTATGTAGAAAGATAAAACTTACACAGCATTTAAAACATATATTATTAATCTTCAATTATCAGCTTTTAAAAATGTATAATTATTAAGTTATTAGAAATTTTATACTCTTCAAGTAACATATTATCAGGGCCGGATTTTATCTTTCGGGACCCCTAACTCACCAGCATCCATCCTGAATATTTTTTACTTGAGATATATTTTAGTGAGATTTACATAGATTGAAATAAACATATTGCACATTCTTTAAATAAACTATAATAGCTATCTTTTGTTTGTCAATATAAAATATCATTTAAGAAATACTACTATTTTACGATTTATTGCAAACCAAATTATTTCATATTTCAACACAACTGTAGTAAAAGAAACACAGATTTTTTATAACCAGCATTATAACAATAAAACAATCAAAATAGAGTTTGTCATATTGATATCATTTCAGTTTATGAAGCTATTTAGAAGTTATGACATCTAGAAAATTAAAATCACAGCTTTATAAAAATTTCTAAGATTTAAACATTTGTAACTCAAATCAAGCATGTTATCTACATGAAACACAATGGCACAAACTAAAACATTCTTTTCCTTGCTTTGCTTCCTGCAAAATCAAATAAATATGAGTTTGTCATATTGATATCATTTTAGCTTATGAAACTATTTAGAAGTTCTAATATCTAAAAAATTAAAATCATTTGTTTCTAAAAGCTTCAAGGACCCTCAGCTGCAGCCTATACTAGCTTAAAGTATAATCCAGCCTTGCACACAATAGAATCGAGCTGAGCATTTTTCTGTTAAATATTTCTGTGCTCTTTGTGTCTACTATTTTGTCTACACATGAGATATAAATAAAAAGACAATATATCAAATAATCAATCTAAGTCACACTTTAAAAGACCATGTGATAATATGAGTAGCAGCTGGATACAACAGTCTGAGTCAAAGTCATTAAAAAAATCTTCCTATGTCTAGTCTATTCCTTGTACAAAATCTGTTTTCAGAAATTGGACTAAATGAAAAGAAGAAAAATTTCACACATGACCTCAACAATTTCTGGAATATAAACATTTTGGATTAACACTTTATCTACGTTCATTTCCCTTCTTATTGTGGATGAGTTGAATATTCTCACAAAAATTTCTACCCCTCAACAATATAAAGATTTTGGAGGTGTGAGTTGCTTAACATTTAACAGCTCAGTAAATGGAATCAGTTAGTCAAGTTTAAATTGCAGCTGAGATAGTTTATATTCACTTCACATTCATAGGAAAGAGACAACTCCATATGATTCCCCCATATATAAGTAAAATAATAGGTTAAACTGACATTTCAGTGTTTTTGGCAATTAGTCTAGGAGAAGGACAACTGAATCCAAACGAGTAGGCTGCAAGGGTAACAACTTTATTCTATTAACTACTGAAACCAAAGTTGCATCAATTTGCATGGTGTTACTGTAGTCTTATACTAGACAGGGAAAAGATAGGTTTCAAGAACAATACAATATAAAAATAAATATATGGGTATTACTCCAATTTTGCTTGCCAAAGTGCCAGCTAGGTGATGCTGTTTCAGGACTATAAAAGATCAGGCATAATTCTTTCTCCTTCTCGTTTTTCTCTAGTAGTGTGACAGTACAGTTTAACTGTTTAAAAATTCCTGTTAACTCTTCCTTTATACAATTAGAATCAACTTTTATTTTATTTGCAATTGTACATAATTGATTGCTCCTCCTGCTAATCTGTTAAACTTTAAATTTTCACTTCATTTACAATAAAATCAATGGTGCATGTCTAACTTTGTTGTGTCAACATGTTAGTAATTTATTTACGAATCACTAATGTATTTGGTTTGTCATATGACAGAGTGGAAGACTGAACACATCTTCTACCAACTACTTCCTGAAGCAAAAAGTGACTAAGTGTGTTTATGTCCCTTCTTTTTATAGTTCTGAATAGAATGTTACCTAGATAACATCCCGGTAGAAATTAGAGGGAAGATGGGGTACCATGGGCACTGATGGAGAGCCATGTTTTTTTTCAAATAGCAATTTTGCTCTTGAATCCCTGAAACTGCAGCTATGTGGGCAATGGACAATTCTTTCAAAAATCAAATAATCACTGAAATCTCTCAGGCTTACAGCCATATCACGTTGAAACACCAATTCCCATACGATTACTGAAATTAAGCAATGTTGAGCTTGGTCAGTACATAGATGGGTGACTACTTGGAAATATCAGATGCTGTAAAATTGGCTCAAAATTCTTAATCAGAGAGCAGAGTCCCGATTTTCATTGAATTCGTTATATTCGCTTATATGCAAATACCTTTTGAAAAGGTATGACTCCACCTCTTCTCACCCCCCACCAGCTATTGGTTGATTAAATTATTGGTTAAATTATGAATTAAACAGCTCAAAGGTGATATGGAATGAGGTGAGAATGCTACATGGTTGAAAGTGTTGAGCCATTCTATGTTGTTCATTCTCTATGAAACTACTGGAACCTAATTATGTATAATAATGGATCATATGTAATACCGGTGAACAATTTAACTAGAAAAATTGAAAATAAATACAATGTACTTAAATATAAATTAGAGACATGTCATAATAGATCATTCCATCTTAAATAAGAGATATGTCATAATGGATCATTCCATCTTAAATAAGAGATGTCATAATGGATCATTCCATCTTAAATAAGAGACATGTCATAATGGATCATTCCATCTTAAATAAGAGACATGTCATAATGGATCATTCCATCTTAAATAAGAGACATGTCATAATGGATCATTCCATCTTAAATTAGAGGCATGTCCTAATGGATCATTCCATCTTAAATAAATCAACAAAAATCAGCAATTTTTAACAACAACTTGAGATTTTTCTTGTTAAAAAGTGGATTATTTAAAACATTCAACATTATGAATAAAAAAATAGTGAATTTTATGTAGTGTTTTTTCAAGATTTAGCATGGGCAAAACAATTTCATGGATTTGGACAAAAAAATGACTACAAAATGACATCAAAATCTGCAAAGATTAACAAATGGTTGTGCTTAGTTTAATTTGTAACATAAATAAATTTAGATAGAAAAAAAGCAAATGTTGATAAAATAGTGAGTGTCACAAAGCACTGCCTAGGGCTCACATTCAGGCTTAGATCTTCCTGGTTGAGGGTTCAGAGTTAGTACACACTGGTCTTGATTGGAAGCATTGATTAAATGTTGTTGCTGTTTATATTATAGCTGTATGCATGATAAATAAATCATGTGCTACACAAATGTTTGTTGTCCTCTCCACAAAATTACTGAATTTGCATCTGCTATGCATTGATAAGTTGTTATGTGCAAGTGAATTAGAACAAATTACAATTAATGAAATTTGATTTCAGAAAATGTGATACTGAAATCTTCACATGCATTAGAATAAAAGATGCAAAGTTCTAAGAAACAGAAAAAAAACAAGCAAGGTACTAAGAAACAGAAAAATTTAATTAGAAACAAAAAAAAAATGTTATTTACATGCAGACTATTGTCCTTATCTTTGTTGTTGTTACCAGATTTTGGCAGTTGTGCTCTCCTGCCTTCATCAAAATGGGGACTGTTGGGGCGCACCCACCTTCTAACTAGTAATGGACTGGTCCCTCTTATATAAGTCAGCTCTGGAGAGAGTGAGGGGAGCGTCAGAGAGAGAGAGTCAGCGTGAGCAGTCCAGATAAGCTTACCCGGTACATACCGTTGGACTATAGACTTTGGATATTGTTTCGTACTAACCAACCTTCGTTTTACTAATCACTCTATTGTTAATTGCGTTTATGAATATACCAGTATTTTCCTCTACAACTGTGTTTGTCTTAATTCATACCCCGACACGCGGGAAACTCACAACATCTCAGGGACAAAGGTCAGTGTGGAATAATTCTTGCTGCCATTCTCATGATGTTTTTGTGCAGTGATGATTCAAGGATCCTATGGTTTGAATAAAGCTAATGATAACAGATATTCAGAAAGAAAAGAGTACAGGACTGCTATATCAGTTCTCCTATATAGCAGCAAATTCTGGATAATTTCCTCACAGATGAAAAGACTGGAAGCAACAGAAATGTTCTACAGAAGGATGCTGAGAATATAAAGAATGAAGCATGTGAGTAGTAAAGAAGTCTTAAAGAAAACAGAAAAAAAGACACTTATCAGTCTTTTGAACAGGAGTAGAGGTTTACTTCTTATTCCTTGTTTAGGACTGGGTTTCCAGATCCTTCTAAAGTCTTCTTATTCTCTTTCATCTCCAGTAGCCCCTTGTGTCTTAGTGGCATTATCACCTTGCTTTGGGTGAATTGATAAAAAATCAGAAAGCCAAAGCTGAAATTTCTAGGACATAATGAGAAATGAGAGCTTGGAAAATTTGATACTCACAAGGACTGAAGGAGGCAGCGAGCCAACTACATGTCAAGCTTATGTCAATGGATGACAGAATAGGGAGCAGGAGGGATAATAAAAATAACAAACATAGTAATAGTTCGCTGCATGGGGTTGGAGATTGTGGAGAGCCATGATTTCCTATGTCCTGAAGAGACCTGGCATATAGCAGTTGACTAGTCAGAAAATATTTTTAGTTCTTGCTGCCATTCTCATGATGTGTTTGTGCAGTGATGTTTCAAGGATCCTATGGTTTGAATAAAGCTAATTCCGTTATTTCATTTCTCTCTTTCAAACTGTGCACACCTGAAATATGTTTCAGATTTAAATAACCCATAAAGGGTTGATAAGCCATATCAATATTGATTTGGCTATACCAATGCACCTAGGGATTTCAGTATCACACTTTCCATCCTCTGGAATCCAAATGCACCAAAATTTCACCATCTCTAAAAATAGATGGTTAAGAAAAATTGCCAGGCAAATAAAGCCATAGTTCGACTAACCAATCAGAAAGCTTTCACAACCAGGACATAAGAAAAGAAATAAACAAATAATAACAAGGAGACTTTGCCCATTTCTAAAAATAGTTCAACTAACCAATAAGAAAAGTCAACAAAATAATTTTATCTTTTCGCTGATAATGCAGTCATACCCAAAGACAAAATACAACATTTGCATGACTAATTGGTGACCTTACATGGTTAAACTGTTCCTTGTTACACTGAAAACAAACATACCCTCCTTCACCATATCGTCAAACAGTGGCTACTACATTCAGAAACAAAACGGCCATAACTCCCATACATTTATATAATTACATTCACTTTCTCATTCTCTTCCATATGAGTCCACAAAATATAACCCTCATAAAACTACACACTCACTTCTTAATAAGCTCATACTTATGAACTTTCTTTATATCAGCCATATGTATATTTCCATAAACATTGTGAATAATCAAACTGTTGTGGATGTCTACAAAAAATCACTGCAACAAAAAATAATAATTTTTCTTATTTTTTATCATATTACGACACATTAAGCACTCCAGATCATGAATATTAAAAAGGGAAATTTATTAAATTTTATAAAAGTTAACAGTATATAAATTTATCCCTCTATGAAAGCCAAAACAAAATGTGCCTGTTCCGTGTAATTTCTTAAAATATAAAAAAATAAAAATTAAAAATTTGTAATATAGAGTTTTTTCATATATTATTGATAATAAAAAACTCCACATTACAATTTTCCCAAAAAAATAATCTTTTCACATTTTAAAAATCTCATTTTAATATAACTTTGCGTAAACTGCCTGAACTATCTGAAAACAGTTCTTGTGAAAGAGCTTGATTTTGATTACTTTATAGGGGTTTTCGTAACTTTGCAAATGGCAAATTTTTTAATATAACTTGTGTAAGTTACCTGAACTGAATATATATATATATATATATATATATATATATATATATAATAAGGGATTCTTCTTTTCCTCAATCAAACGTGACTATTCATAACAAAAAAGACATCATAACACTTTGGGGAACCATTTTCCAAAAGAAATTGTGAATCAACAAGGGAAGTAATTACAATTAAACATTATAAAATAACCTCCCTTTAAAATATTGGTTCACCTAAAAACTTTATTCGGTTTAATAAATTGGTTAAAAAGTCAGATTTTCACGTATGTAATTTTGAATTTTTCGAGACTAACTATATTGAACAATTTAATTATTCTTTGTTCTGCTATGTTCTGGTTTCTTTCAAGCAGTTTCCTGATTCCATCTTCCCACAAGTTTGTATATTTCTCAGCAAAGTTCTATTCTAAAGGTTACATACTAATCTAATTTAACTAAGCAAGTGTAAATGTTTTTTAAGTACTTGATTCACATATTTTGAATAAGTTAACCATCCCCCTCATCACAAAATATTGATAATTCTTAAACAATGTCTTGATTTAACTGTTCTTAAACTCAGTTTGTCAAACATGGAATGAAAAATATCCAACATGAAATTTCACAAATCATTTTTTACACATTCGATCATTAACATTACTTTTTCATAACCAACAACTTTTTTTAGTTGAACTTTAACTAAATAATAAGAAAACGTAAAATGTATCTTATTTCTTCTATGCTATAATTTATAAACAAATAAACATGAATTGTGACATTTTTAAATGCTGTTGATATGACAGCTGTCTTAAACATTTTGGATGAAATTAATTAAAATTGTTCTTGATGTAACCCAACATAAAAAATAAAAAAAACAACGTTTTTGGCTTACTTAATGCAAAGAGGTATTTAAAAGGAATGTATTTGGTAAAAGAATGAATATAAAATTCAAAGAAACATTCTTGTATTAAGTTATTATTGACAAAGAAATAAATTATTTTCCATTAAAATTACTGAGCCTTTATTTAGTATATACTCTAAAATACATTATCACAAATGCCACTTGCTGATAGGAAAGTTTTTTCCCCCAAATCAAATGTGACATTTATGTACCCAGTTTTCAAACAAGAATTTCCTTATGGAAATAAACAAAATTACTTCAAAGTTGTAATTGAATCACAACTAATTCATTTTTTTATGATAGTTGGGCTAAATAAATATGACTTATTTATTATACAGTAGCCTAGGGAAAATTTTTAGCCAGGAGAAATAAACTACATCCAATTTCAAAATTTAATTATGTAATCCCAACTCAACATAAATAAACACTATTTGGAACTAGTATGGAGTAGATCCTCCATTTGCTAGTTTCACTGCTTGTATTCAATTTTTCATGGATTTGATCAAGTTATCAACAATCATCAGAGCCATATTTTGCCAATATTTTTTTTATTAAACGAGCCAAAATTGCTGTAATCAAGAGTGGCTAAAAACTTATCATAGCCTGTGCATGATTTATAGATTGACTATTTGTTGTGATCTGCTTTCAAATGAAAAAACACAGTCAAAAAATAGTTCTTCATATTTTTTATTTAAAATTTTTAAAAATTCCTCATATAAATTAAGAAACAAAATTGAAGTCTCACATCAACATTTTTATTTAGGTAAGTATTTCTATAATAAAATTTACATACAGAGCAAAAAACAGCATTGATTCACAATGAAATATGTTTTTCAGTTGAACTGTGATGAGCTGCCTCTTCCACTGATTTTGTTATATATTTGAGAGTTACTTGTTTGAGTAAGAGGAAATGTTTTCTGAGAGGTGTGAGCAATTTTATGTGTTTCCCCAATGGAAAAATAATTATCCAATGGTAATATCTGAGAATATTTTTTTGAACTAGGAAAACATTCTGTCTCTTGAAAGGTTTGTTTCCTTTTAACTGGAACATTCCACTTAAATGACTCAACACTTGCGTCATCATAATGAATGCTGTTGAAGTTATGAAAATTATCCCCTGGGTAGGAACATTCATTTTCACCAATAAATTTTGATTCGATCTTGATCTCTTTACAATTTAAATTGTTCTGGTGTGTGAAAGAATCTTCAAATTTCTCAGATGGCTTGGCAAAGAACCAGATTTCATCATCATCTAAAAAAAAAAATTGTGAGTAAATAACAATAAATTGCTACATTTCCCTGACATTATCATATATAATGCTGCTAGGCTTACAGAAGTTTTGTTTTGTTTTCTTTTATTTGATGTTAAAAGACAATATTTGAAATCAAATAGAGATGGAAATGATTTATTCATTTAGATTTTTTACAGTAGTTTTTGCAGTATTAACATGTCAGCCCTTGTGATAAACCTGAATAAAAGAATATATGATAAAATATATGTACATGTAAATATGTTTTTATGACATTTTAGATATTTAAAAAAGATTAAAATATGCAAATTTTTATCTTTACAGTCAAGATAAAAATTAGTTTATTGATTATTTATTAAACAAGAATAGATATTAAAATTTATTGAAAAGCCAAGACACATTAATACACCCCATCTTTTTTTCTAATTATCTATTGCAATTATTTAATGTGGGATAAATCAATTATAAAAAAAATTCAAATAAGTTTAGTGCAAACTTGCCTTTAATTGCATTTGACTGACTTTGAAAATTTGTTGTAACTGGATGGTGGTATAAATGAGAAATATAATTGAACAAAATTTGTCCTTCCTCAGATAAATTTAATTTTGGGAGAACTGGTGGATTTACAGTGGGCCGCCACACAGAGGACATCTGCAAATAAAAAAAAAAGAAAATGATTTTTTTTTTTTTTATTCAAGTTTACCGCAAGGGCTGATATAGTTGTGTATTTCTCAATATCTTCATTGACTCTGCATTTTCAAAGCCGTAATTTTAAATGATGATTTTCATGGCAGGGACATCCTTTTAACTGACACAATTGTCTTATTTACCTCCAACTTGCTTCAGGCAAAGCAATTTTACACATTTTCTTTCTTCCTGCACTACGACATAAACAGAAATAAAAAAAAATAACAGTCATATACTTTGGAATCAACAATCATTAATTCTGTAGCAGTCATTATGTTATCATTAGATCAACCATAGATTCTGTGCATATATATATATATATATATATATATATATATATATATATATATATATATATAGTGAGTTTTACTACTTTGCTAAAAAGAGCATACTTTGATGAAAAAAGGGCCCAAACTTGATAAACAGTTTTTTTTATTTTCAAAATGTTTATATTATTATTAAGAGAAAAGACCAAAGTATTTTTAATTATTTTCTTTAATTTTTTAATCCTTCCTTGCATGTCCAAAATTTTAGTTAAAAATCTTTTCTTTTGAGTCAGCAAAATTGGCATAAAATCGATCAAGCCATTTTTGACAACATTGTAAACTAAAGTGAAATTCTCTAATTAAAAACTTTGTAAAATTCAATTATAATTTTTTCAATAGTTATTTTAGGAGAATTAGAAAATTTAAAGTTTACTTAATGTAACTGGAAACAAATATTACTTAATTTTTTAGCAGAAAAAATTTAGTTGAAAATAAGAGAAGCATGTCTAACCATGGTGATTGGTTTTGGAGGTGTGAATTGATGTTTACACCAATGTATCAACAACTAATGTCGGCAACGGCAATTTATCGGACAGGAGGACAGAAGTGACAGTGTTTTTGAATTTTAAGTGAATCACCTTATTTAACTATAAAGTATTTTTTAGAAATTAAATACTTTCAAAAGTCTAATATTTTATTGATTTTTTGTTTTAGATGATTCAAAATATTTAGTGAAATAGTATGTAAAAAAGAAAACTAAAAATTTTGAAATTGCAACAATGGTGGTCAGTCTGAGAATTTGATACATGCTAGACAGAAGGAAAGCAAAGCAATTTCTTAAAGCCTTTCTCTTAAAACATGTGACCTGTTATTTCTGAACCGTGCATCCATACTTTTGAAAAAAACGTTTTTAATACATTTTCTCATATTAAAAAAAAATATTTAAAAAATACTATTGAGTCGCAGATTGTAATAAGTTTTCAAATTTATGATCCATAAAAACAGATGTTTTTTAATAACAGCATTTCCAAAAATACACAGATTTAAACTTAATTTTACAATTCAGAGCTGAATTTTTGGTAACATCAGGTTGAAATTTACTAAAAAAAAACAATTGATTTATATGCTTCAAAGTTTTCTGCTTTTAACTAATATAATATCAAAATTACGCAAAAGTTGTATTTTCATAAATTAAGTGTGTGTGTGTGGGGGGGATAACAGGCGTCAAAAAAAAACAAACATTTTTACTATAACTTTCTAAAAAACAAACATTTTAAAAAATAATTTCATTCATTTGTGAATAAGTTCTGAAAGTTTCACTAAAATGTGACAAGGATTTGATTTTTCCAAGAATTTCGAAATTAATGTGTTTTTCAACTAAAAAAAAAGGTGTCAAAAACTTATAGTAAATATGTGACCGCTGACGTAAAAAAAACGAAAAAAAAGAAGATTTTTAACCAAAATTTTGAACGTGCTAAAAAGGATTAAAAACTTTTTTTTAAAATAATTGAAAAAAACTTTCGTCTTTCCTCTTATTTTGATGATAAAACTGCTTTTGTTAAGTTTGGGACCTTTTTGCATCATGCGCTGTTTTTTCGTCGAATTATTGAACAAGTTTTATGATGAAATTCAAAGAAACAAGCTCATTTTTGGTGAATGATTTTTGAATTTTGAGGTATAGAGATATTGGTAAAAATTAAACAAGGATTAAACTTTAATTAATTAGGTTATTTACCATCTTCGAAGACTCCTACTTTTAACAAAAAAAAAAAAAATTCAGGAACCAAAAAGGTTTTGGGCGAAATTTCATTAAATTAAGTAAATGTGGGGTAACATATTTTAAAAAAATATAATTTTTACCAAAATTTTCTAAAAAAAAATATTTCAAAAATAATTTCATTGATTTGTGAATAAGGCCTGAAAATTTCATTAAGATTGGACAATTATTTTATTTTTACAAGAATTTCCAAATCAATGTTTTCAACGGTAAAAAAACGCAAAAAAAAACTATGTTATTTTAAACGTCGCCGCGATGACGTAAACAAAGACGACTTTAACCAAAATTTCGAACGTGTTAGAAAATATTAAAAATATTCAAAAAATAATTAAAAAATACTTTTTTCTTTTCTCTAAATAATAACATAAGCATTTTGACGATAATACTTTATTTTCTTTAAGTTTGTGGCATTTTTCATTTACGCTATGCTGTTTTTCCGCGAAAACAGTGGACATGCTTAAAGTTATTACAAGAATTAAGTGATATGTATCGGCAAATTATATATTTTAACGGTTCTTTCGTATTGTTCGTAGGGGACAGCAAGCGAAAATTAGAATAAGTTATTGATTCATTGAATTATTGATTGACGTTTTTTACTTTTTTGTTTATGTCAGGATTGTTCTTTGTGTTTTATTTTTGTCTAAAATTCGATTGATTAAAATTTCGTGTGACTTATAGTGAGCAGAAAAAATCTGACTGGTTTAAACTTCAGTATAATTAGATTGATTCCAGTCTTTAAAAAAAAAAGAGTCATTCTACATGAATGAATAAAAAAAATAAAATATTAAGCAACAAGCAAGAGGCAATACTTCACCTTCCTTTCTTTCTCGTCAAAAGATAAACTGGGAAAAAACAGACGATTTAGACTTGATCACGTGACATCAAGTCAATGAGAAAATAAGATTAATATAAAATCATCCAGATATTTAAGACAATTGGCTTTTTTTTTCTTTTCCTTTTTAATTTAGAAATAATATCAAACAAAACAAAATTATTATTCATTTTTTTATCTTTATGTTGAAACATCGCTGAAACATAGATGATAGTGAAAGTACCATCCTATAAATAATAAATTATGATTTTCTTCTTTTAATTAAAATTTCGGTTTCCATTAATGTGATATTTTCTAAATGAAAACATTATTATTATTACAATTGAAATCGATAATTTTCATTGTCATTGTGAACTGTTAGAAAAAAAGGGGAAAAATCCAAATTATATTGTATGAACTCGTAAGTTTTGACCAGAGTTATTTCCCTTACAAAGTTTTTTTTTTTTTTAATCATAAAGTGTTCCAGCGTGCTGGAATGGAGAGCATCCGTGCCATCCTACTGCGCTGTCAGCTACGGTGAGTTGGTCACGTCGGCCGCATGAACGGCTGTCGCTATCCAAAGAGATTGCTCTATGGCAAGCGCTCACTCGGCAGACCAAGGAAAAGTTACAAAGACACACTTAAGGAGTCTCTCAGTCTCAAGCATTCCCCATGGGAAGAGTCTGCTAAGGACCGTGCCGCCTGGCGCCCCCTTGTAAATGTCTGTAGAGTCTGACAAAGAACAGAGATGCCAGAAAAAGAAAGATCAAGAGGACTCTGCCTCCCGGCTTGATTCAGCCTCCAGCATCTCATATAACGGCAACAAACTTTTCGGGCAAGATCAAACTCATTAGTCATCTACGCACCCACCCGCCCCCAAGTGATTCGAAGTCAAGGTCATCTTCACATACAGAGGACAGATGAATGTAACTGACTCAGGAGTTGGTATTCGGCATGTTAAAAAGATAATGATAATGTATTTTCCTCACATAAAAAATAAATAAATAACTTTTATAGTTTGACTGAATTTAGACTAGAGAATTCCCTTTTGTTTATTTTTAGCAGATAACATTATAATTTTTCGAAAACATTTGAATGATAAAATAAGTGTAATTCATTCTTTAAAAAAAATATTTTCAATTTCATAGAGATTTACTAGCACATATTTTTAAGAATCTCTGCAAATATTACACTTGTAGTGGAAAGTCTGGTGATTACCATTTATTTAATGGTATTGATGGCCCAAATCAATCCATACAATTTGTTACTCAACGAATATGTTAAGTAAAATGCGAAAACAATAAGAGGAAACAACAAGAAACATTTGTGATTGAAGACAAAAAACAAATATTTGAATAACAAGTAATTTTCAATGTATTTTTGGAATTAAAATATTTTACAAAAATATAGTCTATTTTTTTTAGGTGAAATCTTGTTAAATTAAATTTTGTTAATGAGTTCTAATTTGAAAGATTGTTTATTATTGAAGATTCCGTAAATTAATTGCAAGAGAAAAATTTACTGTTCATGTAAGTAGTAAATGTTTGTAAAGTTGAATGCAATTTGTGATCAAAGAAGTTATCTACCTTTGATTGTTTTGCGTAATACAGTGTTCTCGAATGTAGAAAATAAGATTTTTTTTAGCAGGAATTTGTTTAACTTCTGTGTAAAGGAATTTGGTGAGTGCATAAAGTTCAGTGATAAGTTTTGAAGAGTGAGTGCTAATATTATTAAGTTGTATAATGTTCGTATGAATGAAGAAATTTAAAATTGTGTGATGGGAAGTTTAGTTGCAATTCAATTGATGTCATGATTCTCACTGGCGAATGTGAATGAGTTTGTTTTTATTTGCTTCAGGTGGCTCACAGAAACTTGGCGTGAACTTGGATTTCAGTCACGAGCTGTAAAAATTAGTTAAGCGTGGGTGGATAGTCATGCCTACTTGTATATTTATTAACCAATGAGGGCTCGAAAGTTTTTTGAAAGTGTATGAAGTTGAAAGTGTCCTGTGATCCACTTTTTACACAGATTTGACCCAACTATTTTGGGTATTGGAATAATGTAGAATTTGGGTTCTACACACTGATCCAGTATGTTAGTTTGATGACGAGGACAGCCATCTAAGATGTTTGAAAGGAACAACTCTGTGGCTTGGATGAGTTGCAGTAAGCTGCATTCCCCAAAATACTATTTTAAGCCATATGTAAGATGGGATGGCAAAGACAGTAGTAATTGGATAATGTGCCCCATCAAAATGAAAATTGTAAATATAGGAAATTCTAATTAATTTTATTGATACTTAAGAAAGCAGATGATTTGGCAGAACATTGTGGAAAATACATGGTTTCATGTTTTTTTTAAAGTCAGGAAACTGGATTGAATGTCCAAATATTTTCTTTTATTTTCCATAAGTGGAAAATTTATTAATTCTTAAATCAAAGTCAAATTAAATTTATCAAATTTAACAAATTAGATTGTAACACAATGGGACCCTATCAGAGCAATTAGGATATACAGGAAGTTGAATCAGCTGTAAGTGATTTTATCTGAGCCTGAAGCAACTGGTGTTTTATGGTACCTAGTTAAATTGAGATGTGAGGATTTCAAGAGAACTACTCACTCACCACAAATAAAGAAGGAAATAAAGTAAATAACTAAATTTGGGATCAAGTGCCACTCAGCTGGAGGGGAGGGAATCCCAGTCATAGGCTTAGATTTTTAGGCCACATTCTAAAATGTCATATGGGCAGAAAGTGGGTAGGAAAGAGTTGGCAATCAAAGATGAATCACAAACTGAATCACAAATCAAATTCAAAGATAAACAGACAGAGATGAGTAGAGGAAGAGTCGGAAATTTTTGTTGGTTGAAGAGGAAAAACTTTGTTAGGTTATTCCATGAATAAAGAACCCAATATATTTTGAAAAGAGAATTTGTGTTCTCTTTTGCCACTGTTGTGATTATTCACCTTCTGTTCTTTCCTTGTAGATGTCCAGTCCTCACTTTGCAGTTTTGATAGAGTTCAGAAGCATCTTTACAACCTTCTGGGTAATTAATTATTTTCCACTCTGCACCACCTTTTGCAGACAAAATGTTGTAAGCTTATTGCTACTCTATTGCTTTTTCCATACCAAGTAAAAAAATCACTTTCTCACTGACATGACATGGTTTCCCTTTTTTTTTCTACAAATATTTTCATGGCAACTGTTCTGACAAGCTTTTTTCCTGGTGCTACGACCACATGAATTAAAGTGTGCTACTAAATTGGTATCTAGGTCCCACACTTTTACTGTTGAAATAGCTAAATGCAACCACCACTTCTATTTCAACATTTTCTTTTCTTGCACTTCCCACTTGTGGAACTCCCTTCCGTTTACTTGCTTCACTGATAACTACAATCTTCAAAAATTAAATGCAACATCAATTGCTATCTTCTGTCTTGATTCCCATTCATCTTTTGTCCTTTCCTCAATCTTCCCTATTTTTAGTTTTCTCTCTCACTCCCTGTAACCCCTGTGTACTAGTGGCATTCCTGCTTTACTTGAAGTGAAATGATTAAAAAGAAAAAAAACAAAAAAGTATTCTAATAAGCTAAATTCTTTAGTTCAACCAGTTCTGATCTTCAAAACATGCCATGTACAGTTGATTAACAATTTTGAATTTTGTAAGCATATAAAACAGCTAAACAAGAGAAAACCAGGTATGATCTTGCTAGCAATCAATGATAATCAAAATTCAATAATGTAATATTTTCTCTCAAAATTATTCCACATTTTATTATAAATACTAGTGTACTATGGTGTTTATTCAAAATGTTACATATGGTACCAAAATAAAATAAAGAATTTAACATTAAAACGGTTTTATTATTCGATTTTTATAAATATAGTAAAATTAACATCTGGTTAATCCCCAGTAGCTAATAAAGTATATAAAATTAAATGGATTTATATACATAGATCATCATAATAATCGGGTAGAAATAATTTGATATCCAAGGGAGGTAATCACAAACTGTTACTGTTTGAAAAAAAAAAAAAAAAAAAAAAATCTATGCTTTGAAGTTATGATACATGAAAGAGACCAAGTATTTTCGACTGAAGAAATTCTTTTGCAATAATGTATTGTACTTCTAAAATTCAGAAGTTATAGACTAACAAAGATATTACAGGTCTTGAAACAACTACTGAAAGAACTTGTAGCTAATATAGGTAACAGATATAGATATAGGTAGTAACTAGTAGCTAGCATAAGTAACAGATTAAAAGTTATATTCTTTGTATTCTATTGCCCATAAAGAGAATTAATCATACAAGGAGGTACTTAAAAATTCCCAAAATCTGACCAAAGATTTGTGTGGAGGACCTTCTTCATAGGTTAAAGACTCTTCTGCACTTATTCATATAACAGTCCTATTCTGCCAGTAAGAAATTCTTTAGATACTAAACTACTTTAAGATACTAAACTAAAATTTTATTTTATTTTTTTTTTTTTCCTGAATTATTTCACTCCAATGCAAAGTGATCAAGTCACTAAGATGCAAAAGGTAACGGAGAGTGAAAGAAACTGAGAAAAGCTTATTGAGAACAAAGGACAATAAAAGAACAAGATTTAAAATGACAGATGACAATTGACGTTGCATTTAAAATTTTTAAGATCAAACTTGACTGGAAAGTAAAATGCCAGAAGAAACTGTTAGCATAGAAATTATGGTTACATCTACCAATATCAACTGCAAAATGATGAGACCTATCTACCAATCATGTACAGCATTTCAAACAAGTATAAATGGGATCTCATATAGGTAGTCTAGAAGTAAATGAAATAATGGAATCAATAATTATTAGGTCTGACCAGCCTAAACATAAGGAAAAATTGTGTTCTCAAAAATGAAATAGTTAAAAAATGACACAGAAAGGCAATTTTGACTGTTCATATAAGTTTCCTTTCAACTTCTTGCTATGATTTATCGCACAACAGAGAAGCCAACCATTTACTTCAGTATCATATCAATAAAAAAAATAAAAAATAAAAAAAAAAAATAATATTCACACCATATAAAACATGGTAAAAAATATACTATCCTGAACTTACTAGAAAAAGTATCCATTGTTGGTACATGCCTGAAACTTTAAAATTTTAGTACTTTTGGGATGAGGAATTTAACAGTTCTTCTCGCTGTAATATGAATACCTTTTTGTCATAGATGTTATCTAATTTTGTAAAATTAAACAATTTTGAACTTGTCAAGAAAAGTCAGTATTGACTACAAAACTGTTTCCTGAAATGAATCATCGGTCAATCTTTCAAATGCTTATTGTAAAGCTTTAAACTCATTTCTCATCAAAATAAAAAAAAAACTGAAATGAAATTAAGTGTCTTTTCTTCCATCTTTTGTTCCTTTACAAGTGAAGATGAAGTTCCATTATAAACTATAGCACTGTAATTTTTATTCCCTTCATCACACAATTTTTAACTTCATCAGCAGACAAGGAATTTGGTGTCTTCTTTAGCAAGCTTCTCCTGCTACTTCTCAGGGCATGGAGTTCATCATCCAGTGAACAAAAGATTAAGTGTAAATATGGTTGGGGCTTCTAACATGGAAAGTACTAATACATAAATAAAGGGGAAAAAAAAAAAAAAAAAAAAAAAAGAAGAAAAAAAAGAAAAAAAGAGCAACTATCTGCTTAAAAAAGATGTTATGCTTATTATCTTCCATAACAGTTTAAGGAAAAAAATTACAACAATGCATGTTTGCAAAATTTAAAGAACTATAATATATATATATATATATATATATATATATATATATATATATATATATATATATATATATATATAGATAGATAGATAGATTTGGTTATACATGTGTTATTGTCATCTAGTGGTATTGAGTTCAATTTTTGGATCTGGTAGTGAAGCAACAATTCAACAAGAATGAACAATAATTGACATCACAGGAACAAAACATCGCAATCAATAGATATCCCATATCAGCCAAATCAATGGACACCTGATGATGGCCAGAGGGTACTTAGTCAAAACATTATGTCTATAATAATAATATCAACCAAGATGAAAACAATATTTCAAACTAATATAAGAATATTGACAATTACTCATCTCAGAAATGAAATACTACAAAAACAATTAGGATCATTGTTTAATTTTAGATTACTCTTTTTGGGTGTGAAAGCCTTAGAGTGAATAAAAATGTTCATGTATTTGTTTTTATAATGCCTTCTTGTGTAATGGGTTTTAAGTGGTTTTAGTAGGAAGGCAAAATAACATTACTTATATTTGGACTTGCTACAAAACTTAAGAAACAATAATAAAAAAAATTACTTTCATTTGACAATATTTTTCTTTCTTACAATGAAGCTATTTTACCAGTTTCTCTGGTTTCACTTAGTTAAGTTTAAAAGATCTTGTCATAAATGAACAGTGCTGATTTATAAGTCAAAATAATAATTTTTATTTGGATGAATATAAAGATGAAATTAACTTTACCCTGAATGAAGAGGTCTAATGTATAATTAAGAGAAAATCTTTCTCTGAAGTTGATTAAGATGAAAATTATTTTATTTGTCTTACTTTAGATTCTTACACAATTTGAAATGTTTACTTATAAAAGAATTTAAGACAAGATTCAGTTTGGCCAAGGCCTACATTGAGGATAAAGGAATTAAGACAAAAGGATAAACAAATTCAAAAATTGCATTGTATAAGAAATATATTTACATAAAAAAAATACAATGAGGTGAAATAGAAATATATAATATTGTAATAACCATTAAGAGATAAATGACATTTTAAACTACATCCCACTGATAGGAATGTACTAGATTTTTCAAAATTAAACAAAATCAAAATGAAGGAACTATCACAGAATTTGTATATAATTTCCAGTGTGATGACTGCTAAGAATGCAGTAAATAATACTGCATAATTACATATATTTTAAATGTCTCTGAAAGAGCTGTACAGAATAGTCGTATTTTTCTTGGATTTGTCTTTAAGATTCTTCATCTGTGTCAGAGAGTCCATCAATTTCATCAGCATCTCCACCAATTGCCTTCCAGAAGGAAACAGCCATCTGCAACCATTCAAAATAGCATTAAATAATTAAGGTTAACTTTATTTTCATTTTTTTTTTTTTTTTATAAATATATATTTAGACAGTATTTTGCTTAAAATTCAGGTAAAAAAAAAAAATACCATAAGGCATAAAGATTAGCTTAATTTTTTTTTTTTTTTCAGTAAGTTTCTATATTTTTCTTCAGGATTATTATTACTTAATTGTAAAAATATATTTTTTATTTGTTCATGGAGCAACATTAATCAAGATTTTTTTGTTGAAATTAAACCAGTTCAAGACAACAGAACAAAGAATTAATAGTAAAGATTTTATTCATCAATTTTAAGTTTAGGTTTTTTAATGATCAAAAACGATTAGTTCCCCTTTACCTTTTCTGCATACTGTTTCCTTTGATTATGTGGTAGGTACTGTGCTTTTTCTGTGATTAAAACGGAGAAAAGGATGAAAAAATGAATTAATAAAATCTTTAATAATTGCAGTCTAAGTCTAAGATCTGTAAGGTAGAGAAAATAATTCTGATCATAGCATTTATTTGTTTTTAATTGCATATTTTTGTGTACTAGTTGTTTTACAAAGTACTTCATAAAATGCTTTGTCAGCATTACCTTTATGGCACAGTTTAACAAACATACATGCAAAGAAAAAAAAACATGTACCAAAAGGACACATTTTCCGGTTACACTTGACATTAGTGCAGACTCTCCTGGCCATTTTTATAGTCAGTTTAGCTATCTTTAAAATTTTAATAAAAAATAAACATGAAACTGATCTATACATTTTCTTTTTTCTTGTGAATTGACAAACACTATTTATTAGATTATTTACAAGAATAATTTAATATTTACAAGACAAATAAACTACACTGTAATACTTATTATTCACTAGATTATGAAGAAAGAACTATGAAAACAAACTAAATAAATAGTGTTTAATATTTCTGCTGTTAGTTCTTGAAAAGAAAAACAGGAATTCATTTTCACGTGTTTGGGGTTTATTAAAATTCTAAAAATAGCTTTTTAAAACAATAAAATGTTAATGAGGGAGCATACAGTAATAGTGTTGTCAGGAGAAAAACTTTCCTTTTGACAAACCGTTTTTTTGTTAAACTTTTCCTTTTTTTTAAAAAAATTTTTTTAAGGAATCTTGAAGAGAAAATTGTTAATGGGTTGGTAAGAAGAAAAAAGTAGATCTGGAAAAAAGTAAATGTGGATAAATTGCCAAAATATTTTGAAAGAAGATATTTATAAGTAAATGGTAAACAAGTTAACCTAACATATCATTAAGACTAAATAGTCATGTTCAAAACCACATTGAGTATACAGCAATTTTGGCACAAGTAAGCTGAGGATATTAAGTAACCATGAATGTTACTTTTTTTATGTAGTCATTGGTTGATTGGTTTCAGTACAAGTATGGCATTATTCATTTGATGTAATATAAAATGAAAACCTGAGAATGTTTTTGCAGATTATAGGGTTCAAAAAGAAAAAAAAAATTCTTGACAGTAAGAATATTTTTTTTTTTATTTTTAATTCAACTATTCCATAAGCCCAGATTTCTGTTGATAGATACACCAACTCAAAAACAGGTTTTGGTTGCATAAAGTAACAGAAGTTATTAAGATTTATTGAAAATTTAAATAATAAAAAAACTATCATGAGTTTGAAACTGAAAGCAAAACATTGTATTAAAATGTGATCTATGAGAGTAATTGGCTGTACAAGGTAAAATGGAAAGTGTAGTCAGCAGTAAACAAACTGTCCCACTAATACCCACAAAATCTTTTGATTTAAGAGTGACTTTTAGTTATTTAAAAAAGGTACACACACACAAAAAAAAAAAAAAAATTCCAGCAGATGAGAGCATCACTAATATACAGTTTATTAAAGAATGCAAAAATGTCTACACTTCTTAAATGACAAACTAAAAAAGGAATGAAGAAGTGATTCACTAAGCTTTTCTGTTGTTTTTAAATATGAAAAAATATCAAAGTGTATAAAATAAAATGTTTTTTATAATTATATATATTCTTACCTTTCATAACTTGTAATTTTTCAAAAAGAACCTCAAATGAACCCTGATCAGCATCTTCAGATCCCAGTGCAGCAAACATTGACAGGTCTTCTTCACAGAAAATATTATCTACAGAGACAAAAAGAAACTTAAGTAATAACAAATTATATACTGAGTAAAAATGTTAGCAGAAAACAAAGATTTTGGCTAATGTCAAGAATTGATTTAAAATCAGAAAAGAAATTTGTTAGGATTAGTCAACATCCAGTCTGCACTTCTTTTCAAATATGACATGGCATCAGGAGATTTAAAAAGACAATCATTAGTCTAAAAAGTAACCAGTAAATACACTCAAAGAATTTTTTTTATTACTTTTAAAGTTTGGTGAAGAATGAGAATACTAAAAGACTAATGATATTTTTAAGCAGGATACTCCAAAAGGTAAAAACCATATACAAAACACAAAAACAGAGCAGAAAATAATTCAAAATACAAATAAAAACAGGTTTTAAGCTGATCTTAGCTACAAGAAAATATTACATTTCATTTTTTTCCCATGTAAATAAAATGCACATTTATTATTTTGCATTAGTGATAGAAAGATATTTTTATTTTATTTTATTGAGGTTAGATTCATGTATCCCTCTGATAAATTTTCATGAAATCTGTCAAAAATTTTATAAGTTTTTTTAAATTGGTTTTATCAAAAATAAGCAGAGTAAAATTTTTACATTATCATAATGTGAATGTATTAGAAATTACCTATTAGTATTCTTCCATGAAACTTGAAATTAGATTAAAATAATTGTTTTGTTTATTGATGAAAGATTTCAATAGAATTTTGAATGTCTTTATATACAGAAATCATTAGATTTTTGTAAATGAAAATCAAGAATCATTAAACAAGTCATAAAATACTCTAAGTTGCTTATAAAAACATTATATATATATATATATATATATATATATACAGGATAAAATGAATGTAAATTTAACTTTTGTACAAGAAGCAATCAGAACAGAAAGTGTCATTTGCCTGAAAATTTTCTTCACTGGAACTGTTAAATCAACTCTTCACTTTATTGAATGTTTTATTTCTCAGGAAAAAAATACAGTAAATTAAAGGGAGATAACTTTTATATCTGAAAAGTGCTTTTTTAAATTCTGTAGCATAATAATGAATATCTTTTTCTCTATATATTCATCAATGAAGTCTTCATTCATATAACAATGTGTAATATTTTGGTTTTATTCTAGCAATATTTAAAAACAATTAAAAAATACTGAAAGTTAAAATCAGTTAAATAATTGTCCTATCCAAAATGCATGTGTAAATAAATTAAATATTTGTCTCAGTATTAATTCATATAACTCTTTCTATTTATTTTAATAAATATATATTTTAACCATTTGTTTTATTAATACTTTATTTTCGTTAAAGAAAGACAAATCAATTTCCTGGCTTTAACTGATTTCAATATTAAATAATCCTCTTAAACAAATCAACTAACTTGTCAATCATTCATTACCATAAATAAGCAGCAATCAAATTTACAAGTGTAATTTTTAAGAAAAAATTTAATATTTAGTAAAAAACATCAGATATAAAAATTATCTCCCTTTAATTTTCTATATTTGGATCTTTCAGTGAACTCAACATTTCAGGAAAATGAAGATTCGATTTAATGGTTTCAGTGAATCTAGGTTTTGAACAAATGATATTCACAGTTATGAAATGGACCCCATATTTACACACTAAAAGTGTTTACTTGAATAAAATGACTCAAGGCAATTATTCTAAGCCTTTCAACTGAATAATGAAGTGAAGTCCTATCACCAATAAATACAAAACATTTTCAGCCTGCCTTTCCTTTTATTCATATAAATTACTAGCATTACCAATTCAATGTTGTAATAATATTCGAAATAAAATAATGAAAATAGTTAACATGTAAAGATTTAAGAGGCAAGTCAAAAAGCCAGGCAAAAATGAAGATCAATACAAACAGCAGGTTTAAGGTAAAAGCTGTCAATATCAAGATGTAAAAGAATATTAGAAATTTATGTATAGAGTAATAAACAGATCATGGGGCATAAAGAAAAGAGTTATCAACCAATCACTGAATTGAGTAAATTTTAAAAACTTTACTTCGTATCTGATAAAAACTGATATAAGACTTTGGATACATAGTTTGTCAACTAAAAAAAATGCCCACTCACTGACACAAATTTATGCTAAGCAACTCTCTTTACGTAAAGAGTTAAGTGAAGCAACTTGAGATCATTACCAACAACTGAAACCACATATCAGCTTCTCAATTTCAATAAACTTGTACTTCCTGTAAACTGTGAGTATCTGTAGAACAGAAGTCAGAAAACTATAATCTGTAAGCCAAATCTAGCAGACATGACATTCCACTAACTTTAAGAAATATACTGTTGCTATTAAAGACGAACTGTTATATTATTTTTTAAATTTTAGATTATTCAGTAGATAGATTCATCTATCGCCTGGTTCACACCCACTTTCTTGTCTTCTGAATAAGAATAGAGGTTTATCCCTGGTTTCCTGCCAGTATCATATATATATATATATATATATATATATATAAAAGTCAATAAATAAAATGTTTGTTTATAAGACATATCTGTGACCAATGAAAAGTACCTGAACAAAACAATACCACAACATGAACTTAGAACAGTTTATCCACAATTTTGATCATAATACATAGTACCTTAATATAAAAAATACAATAGGAAATTAAATAAATATACCTTGTCAGAATTTACATGAATAAATGGTCTGGTGAAAAATGCTCAAAACTTTTTGAGCATGATGTCGCTGCAGACTATTTCAAACTTCAAAAATTCTAGGATGTAGACAAATGAATTCTTCCTACCACACAGATACCACATTGGTTCTTGAAAATGACTGACACAGTTGAAAATACTTGAACAAAACAACACTTTAATATAAAAATGCAATAAAAAATTAAACAGACATATCTTGTTGGAATTTACACACAGACATTATATATATATATATATATATATGTGTGTGCGTGTTTCATTAAAAACGACAGACACGGTACTTTAATTAAGCTTTTTATTTAATTTTTCTTCTGTTTGAACAAGGGTTTTTTTCTTTTTTGGACACAGAGTGTGTAGAAACTGTCCAAAACAAAAACACTTGTTCGAACACAAGAAAAATTAAATAAAAAGCTTAAATGGAGTACCTTGTCAGTCATTTTTAATGAAACATGCATAAATGAAGGACTGCTGTCTAAATACACACACATACATTATTTATTAGAAATGACAATTATTACTCTAGTTATCTACTAAGCACTTTTACTGCCAAAATTCGGCTCACCTTGACATGCTAAATTCAATAATTTTATGTATACCAATAGGTGACATCAACACAAACACACAGACACAAACAAAAACTAATGACTGCAAGATATGACCCTGAATAAAGCATAAAACTAAGTCTAAAATTTTTTCAACCTATATACGAGCTAAATCAATTTCATTTTAATTACCTGGCTTAGTTTGATTACAGGATGACTGGTCGTCCGTCTTTGTGTAGTTGTTAGTACTTGTGCAGACATTGTTACTTTCACCTCTAAGGGAGACGGTTGGCTCTTCAGATGTATCAGGGCAACTGGCTATAGTTGTGCTGTCGGAAGTTCGTTTCAAGCAAATATCTTGATTGTGTTCATTGTTAACAATGCCATCAGTGGTTGATGGAGGCAAAGCAACATCTTCGGCCATCAGCTCACTCAAATAAGATTGGCAAAAAGATGGTCCATCTTCTGTAAGAAAAAAAAAAAAAATTACTTTAAAGCCAAAATAATAGTATTTACCAGGATAAAATACTCAAAGGATTTCTGTAAAGAAAATACATGCAGGTCAAGTTCCACATCAACTGATATCTACCCTACATATCCTCATATTATGCACTTCTTACTTTCTCCTTTTTTCCAACAATCTCACTCAGTAACCCTCTACGTTGAGTGGCCCTTGTATTAGATGAATAAAAAAAAAAAAAAAAAAAAAACTTTTTTCACCCATTAAAATGGATAAATGGGATTTATTTCTATTAAGTCAAATTTCTTTCTGTTTTCTATGCATATTTAGTTATTATGCATCTGTGTAAAGTTAATTATATGAAAAGTATATTTATTCATTACTTGGAAATACAATAAATTAAAAATTTGTATATGTACGAATATTTGCAAACACACACACACACTATAGCTTAAACATTCAGACAAGGGAGATACCAATTCTGGTACTCTATACAAAACCATTCAAAAAATTTTATTGCACACTAAAATACAACTCATGGTGAGCAGCTAATGCATTAAGCCAAACCATAATTTTGATTTAAAAAATGCTGCTTTAATTAAAGGAAATAGCAATTTACTAAGACAAGTGTATAGAAAGTGCTTTAATCGCTAGTAAATTTACGTCCAAGTTTTTATAACATTTCACCTTTCTTAGCAAATTTTCTATTATCACAATAATACTCAAAATACATTTATTAACCTAAAAGTTTGAAATTTCAGAATCCCTTTTTGTTCATGTGCAAGTATAATCATATCAATGTAAACATCACTTTAGTTCCTGAAGAACAAAACATGTCACACAAAAAAAAATTTTCCACTTTGTCATTGACTTTTCTAACATTGTTCTGGCATATAAAAATTTATGTCTTTTTTCCAATATCAGGTTTGAAAGCACAAAACTACAGAAGTGACTTTTAAAAATTATCTCAAATTTAAAAAATAAACTTTTGTACATGTATGCAGTTCAATGATAACAGTTTCTTAAGAAAGATAAAAAAAAACCAAGGTAGATCATTACCATTAATTTATTTTTATACAATATATAGACAACAGAATACTGGACACTTGTTAATGCTGATTAGAGAGTTGTAGTTAAACGAAGCATGTTAATCGTTGACAAAGTACACTTGAGAACTAACTAGCTGATCCCAATAAAAATAAAATATTATGACTAAGCAGACTGACATATATAACCCATTCATTCAGCTTGTTGTGCTGTGTCAGAAAGAAAACTAAATTTGATTGATGTGTTGTTCTAGATTCAAGTCTGAGCATTATTGCATTTCAGCAAAAGTTTCATAGGAAGACTGCAGTCATCACAATGTGAACAATGACTCTTCTGTTTGGCTAAAATTCCTTTCAGAGGTAAAACGATGGTATATAATTTGTTTCAGATATACAATTTTTATTATTTATTTTATATATATATATTACAATAAAAGCATGTGTGTGGGTGTGTGTGGGGGTGGCGGTGGCAAAATAAAAAGCATTGAAGTAAAGTCTTCAGTGCTTTTTATTTTTTTAAATAAATAATATTTTAATATTTCATATTGTTAATTTAAAACTTATGCCAATAAAAGAATTTTCTTAGAGAGAAAATAAGCAAAGACAGTAGACTTAACATATCACAATGACATAAAAGAAAAATGGTCAGTTCCAGCAATAATGAAATTTTTCAAATCACTAAAAATAAATCTTATGTAAATTTAACCACTTACTCTTCATAACCAAATTTGGCCAAGTGTGTGCATGTAGAGCTTGAATAATTCTGGCTACACCCACAGTTTCAGGAAAATCATCTGAAAATAAAAAAAAGGATAGAAAATGTAGATAGATATCTACAATTAGTGTTACAATAGTCATGACAAGGGCAGATTATGACATTTTGGAGTCTCTGGGATAATGAAATCAATCCCACCCCCATCATACGAAGCAACCTTTTAACTCATCCATCTTGAATATTTCTTACTTGTGATATATTTTAGTGACATTTACATAGCTTGAAGTATACTTATTATAAATTCAAAAAAAAAAAAAAAAAAAAAAAAAAAAAAACAATAGCTATCTTTTGGTTGTCATTAAAAATATTCTTTAAGAAATACCACTATTTTACTAATTATTGCAAACCAAATTAGCACAGATTCCAACACAAATGTAGTAACAAAAATAAAAAACAAAAACAGACGATTTTTTTATAACCAGCATTGTAACAGTAAAATAATAAAAATAAATATGAGTTTGTCATATTGATACCATTTCAGTTTATGAAACTATTTGGAAGTTTTAACATCTTTAAAATTAGAATCATTGCTTTATAAAAGCTTGAGGGGGCAGGGCAGCAGTCTATACTGGCCTAAAGGAGAATCCAGCCCAGGTCACAACACTAGTTAGTCAGGTCATAGATAGAATTGAATAGTAGAATGACCGAAATGCTAATGTTTTCCAAAATAACTAATGTAAATCTGTCAGTTTTACCATTAAGTAATTATTCATAGATTAGTTATAATCAGTGGTTGGTATAATATAAAAACAATCATTCAACTGTTCAAGAAAATGGCAAAAAAAATAAAACTACTGACATTTGTTATTTTTATGATGATTGTCACTTGCTCTAGTAAGAAGAAATTATCAAATAGGAAGTGTCTGTATGACAAAACATTAAAAGAACATCCTACAAAGAGGAAAGAAAAAGTTTAAGATAAATAATACTACACATCTTACCAAATTAATCCTCTGACGACACATCTATTTACTCCTATTTTAATGCTAAGTCTGAAAGGTAAGATAAAGTTAAATTGGCAGCTCATCTCAAAAATGACCTTCAATCTGTTGTTAATTGGAGTAAGAAATGGCTTGTTAATTTTAACACCTCCAAAGCTAAGTGGCTCTCTTAAGTGTCTGAGAGAACTTTTTCTGCCTGCCATCAGTATGGCTGATGCTAACCTCCAAGAGAGTAACCCATCGCACATTCTTGATCAAATGTTTTTCATAGATATGAATTGGAATAATTATATCCAGTTACTTGTTAAGTCTACTGCAAAGAAAGTTGATTCAGTATGTTGTGGTAGACAATTTTTTTTCGCTTGCATATGTCTTGCCAGTTATAGCTGACATGAAAATATTAAAAGGTACTGAGATGCACAGCCTTTAAATAACATATTTTGACGTCTTTTGTATAGAGATATTCACTTTGCATATCACAGTCAGCTCTTTAATTGATTTTGTTCTTATCATTTTTAATTATATCAAATTTCTTCTTTCTTTTTTTAATCAATCCACCCCAAACAAGGAGATAATGCTACTAAGATGCAAGGAGCTACTGGAAGTGAAAGAGAATGAAAAGACTTTAGAAGGAACCAGAAACCCTATCCTAATCAGGAAAAAAAGGGATAACCCTATACTTCAGTTCAAAAGACCAGGTAAGAGTGTGAATCAGGTGATAGGCAAACCTATCTACTCCTATTGAGGAAGGAAAAACTAAATAAATAATTAGTAAATAAAATTTCAGAGTTGTAGAAGAAGTAATTTTTGTAAGTTTTTTTTTTTTAAATTGAGCACACCACAAACAGGGCAGTAAAGTTGCTAAGACACAAGGGCTTACTGAGTGTGGAGAAATTAAAAAACTGAAACATTATTAAGGACCGAGAATACAAAAAGAGTAATCAAGTGGAACATTAGAGAGCAATTGACATTGCATTTAAATTTTTTCAGATTAAGATTGGCTGGTAAGCATGGAGCTAGAAAAGAGTTCCACAAGCAAGAAAAAACTTTCAGCATAGAAATTATGGTTACAGCTAGTCACCTCAACTGTAAATTGATGAGATCTCAACATCAGTCTCATACTGCATTTAAATTCAAAGAGTGTAGGTACCATAGTGAAGAGCTCATCTGAACAACTTCCATGAAAGTATTTATAGAAGAGGCACAGGGAGATAAATATAAAAGTGGAGTATATAAAAAATGTAAACAGTTATTACGAGAGATTTTAATACAAAAATGAGCAGCTGTAAAATGATATTTGCCCAATTGGAGATAAGAGTATAAATAAAATGATGAGCAAAATATATAAAAGAATTCATGAATACACAAGGCCAGAAAGCACATTAGAGAAAATATCTCTAACCTTCTTCCTCTTCTTCATCACTGAGGTCAGGTTTCAATTCCACTAACTCAAATCCATTTTCTATGCACCAATTGAGAATAGTCATCCTTGGAATAGCTGAAAGAAAAATAAGATACTATTAACAAAATAAAGAAAAAGAAAAATGGCAGGCTGAAAACTTGTTCACTGATGAAATATCATTTAATTTCTAGAGCTTTGTATATTCTACAAGCTTATCATTCCTCTACTGTTGACCTATTATAGTTCAATGTTTAAAAAAATAAATAAAGTACTAACATAATTCATAATGACTTCAAACTGGATTTTAGGATAAAAGTATCACTTAATACAAGTAAATAAAATAGAAAACTTTTTTGAAATAAATAAATTTTTGATACTCCTGTGATGACAATTTTAATCTTTGTTTAATCAACAGAGAGGAATATCATCTCTTAAATATTGATACATACTGTACTGCTTGAGGTAAATTGATTAAAAAAACCAAAAACAAAATCAACAAACCCTAAATAATTTACTTTTATTTCAAATTCATTGCTGCATAGAAAACATTGTCAACGCAAATAGAGTACATTAACGTCTTCAATGGCAAGTTTTAAGAAAACTGTAAATTTAAAAACTATTACCTGTAAAATCGGAACAATGTCGACAGACTGCAATTAAGACTTCTGGTTTGTGCTCAGCAAGGAAAGGGAGCCATTTGTCGAAAAATTGGAAACTCTTTTCCTATTTTTTTAAATCAGAAAAATGAATTAAAACAAGGAAAAGATCTACATAGAGAAGAGAATTATATATAATTAATATTGTACAGAAATAGACAGCAACGATGCCTTTACACATTCACTTACAATTTGTCTCCTCACAAAATGTTACAAACCTTGAATAAAATATAAATTAGTTTAGAAGCTGCTCTTCAGGCAAACTTTAGGCGAGCTACTGCAGAGAGCTTTTGGGCCTTCAGCCTTTTACCTTCAGCATCCCATGTACGTGAAAATTATAAGAATTTAGAAATAATAAGATTATTTTATCTTTATTTGACAACTTAATGCAACATAATTTTTCTTTGTATATGCAACTGATCTCTGGTGTTTGTTTAGATTTATATTTGCATGTAATTTTTATTCTCTTTTAAAATCACCATTCTTTAAGATCCCTTCACATAAAGTCAATCTTAAAAGATATTAGGGAACCTAAACTATGTAATATTTTGAATATGTCACAGTACACGTGTTAGAAAAAGAAAACATATGAGCAAGGTACCATACCCCACTTAAGTTTTAATTAGTTTAATTAGATGATATCAATTGCAATGAAAAGCGAAATTAAAGCTAAACCTTTAATAAAGACTTATTTTTTAAACCTTTCATTCTGTTTAATATTTAAATTTAACTTTAAATGAGTTATTTAATTTTTAATCACATGTAACTACTGTAGTTACTACCATTTACTTCAGGTTGTTTATGATTCGTCAAAATCAGAAAAACAACAGACAGACAGGCACATGTACACTTCACTTTATTTACATAGATATCTAGGCACCTGACTTGATTGATTCGATTTTTTTATCAACCTTTTGTAAGTTATTTAAATCCAAGACATTATTTGGAATGTAAGAATAATTCTTTTTGCAAATGAATATTACATGAACATTTTTCTAAGAATAACAATGATTGTTCCAGACATATCATACACAGCTCAAGGAGGAGATGGATTCATACCTTTTCCAAGAGTTTGTGCGCATCCAACTGGAATTTGGACTTGGCTTTCCAATTTCTCATTCTGAGCTGCTATCCATTAAACCACCTACACATCCCTCATCTTAGAGAAATGATTAGCAAATTTGTTATGTCAGCTATTACTACTGTAATAAATTTGATATTCACTGGGTAACCCACGCTTGTGTTTCGATACTAGATAAAATATGGTGCGATACACTTCCTAAAATCTGACTAAAGATCATGTTTTCATAGAAGGGCTTCTTGGCTGGTCTTAAAACCACTCAGCAATCCCCTGTAAATATGAATATTAATGGCTGGTAGCTCATTTTCCAAGAACATCTATCTGCAAGGGTGGAGTGCTAATTCCTGTTGCAGGCATCTGCTAAGGCATATTTGTGTTTTTAACAGCCACAGAGCCAACCTGTGGCTTATACTACACTGAGCAGACCATACTTGGTTTCTGGGAGAGAGCACATAATCTGGCATGATCAAATGTTGAACAAGACCAGCATTCTCAAAACCTTGTTTATACAAGCACAATCATCAATGGCTTCTCAACAGTTTCATCTACTCAGTTTCACTCGCAATGCTTGGGTCTAATTATGAGATGGTTTCCCAACACTTTTTAAAAGTGCTGCATGCTGGGATCATCTTCCCAGGTAGATATTAACAAGAAGTCAACTTCCTGACAAATCAACTACAGTGAGATTCAAACTCAGGTTACCTGGTTGGAACACTAAAATTCTAACCACTCAGCTACACACCCATATTATTGGACAACTAACCACCTAAAGGTCAAGAAGAAATTACAGAATTTTCTAAGACTTAAATGTAATGGTACAGGAAGTGGAATCGATGTGCAGTGGTTCAATTCCAATTGTTTCATTCACTTTGCACTTTCCTTAGGGGTTGCACCGAGTCTAGAAAAAAGAAAACTGAATTTAAACCCCCTACCATTTTGTCAATATCTATGGAAGAAAGGAAGGCTAAAGACTAAACCCTATGCAAAAGCCATTGGATAGTTTATTGTGTTACTTTCTGGCAATCTCTACAATTGTATCAGTAGCAAACTGTATTGATTTATACTTTATTTTGGATAATGAGAGTAATTTTGATGTAAGGGTCACCTAAGATCTCCATGACCCTTGCTCAGGCCTATTGTGTCTTGTGTTACACTATTGTCTCCAAAGAGAGAGCATGCAGAGTTAACAGGATGAATGTCCCAACAGAAAACCTACTGTTTTAATGATTATAACAGTTGAAAGAAAAACAAAAGAATATGAGATATGAACTTTTACTTATAGTGGAGATGTATTTAAAAAGTGAAGTCCATTATTATTTGAAATGTTACCTTGCAATAATATTCATAAAATACAGTCAATTTTTTTTTGTCAGCCTTACCTCCTCGGCATCAAAGTAAAGGATGAGAGATTGAATTGATTCTGGTGATTCTCGGCATAGATTTGCACTTTGATCAGAAACTGCACAGAGGCCAACTTGGGCAGTATAATATTTTGTATCTACTTTCCATTCATATTGTGGAAAATCTTGATCAGAATTGTCAACTAATTCTGGAATGTCAAGCAACTCTGAAAAATAAGTAAATAAATTCAGTAAAAGAAATTTTGACAAGATAATCAGAAAAACGTTAATTTTTATTCAAACTAAAAACTACTTGTTACTTACACACATTTAATTACTAAATTTAAAAATTTAGTAATTAAATGCATGTAAATTAAATTAAAATTAAATTAGTAAATTTTAAAATTCTATCTAAATAAAAGCAAAACTTATTTTTTGTAAAGAAGTGCAACTAACATCTCATGACTGGCCAAATCTGAGATTCAAAGATTGGTTTGAAAAAATAAAATAAAGAAAAAAACAAAAAAAAACAACTATTTTTGTTTATTGTCAAATACATGAATGTCTGAAGATGGTTGGAAGTAGAAATACAAGATGGTAAAAATGATAAGAATTGTATAGAAAAAGATAACAGCTTTTCTTAACTGATGAAATAAAAATCAGTTAATGTAAATAAACAGATTAAAAAAAATACCTTATATGTTCTAAGAAGAAAAAAATATTTTTTCTGTGATCTTTAATAAACCCCAGCTATTCATGTATTTGTCCATAAACAGAAGTTTTTTTATTTTATTTTTTAAACTAATCTGAGCCTCAGATTTGGACAAACAGTTGCAAGCATGCATTGCAAAATGTTAGTTGTTAGCTGACTCTTCATTACAAAAATCATTGCTTCATCACTGTGTTTCATTTTTTTTCTTTTTGGGAAAATAAAATGGACTCTGACTAAAAGTTAGATTAAGAATGTGATTGCTTGTATAGTGAAATTGTTATGAGGCATTTTTGAAATACATTGAGGAAAGAATAAAACTATTAGCATTTTAAATTAGTTTTACTTTGTCCTATTACTGTTACATTTTATAACATTGAATGTTGGAGCATTTTTTTTTTAATAACATTGAATACTGATGCACTTACGACTGCATCATGTTGAAACAGAAGTTAAGCAACATTGAGTCTGGTTATTACTCAGATAGTCGACCACGGGGAAATATTAGGTGCTGTTAGCTACGCAACAGTGATATGTCAAGGTGCTTTTAGACTGACGGGTCACAAGACCTAACTGGAATTGGGTGAGCGAATGCTGGAGACAGACAGTGAGAAATCAGAAATTCATATTGCATACTACAGAAACTAATCTATTATCAACACCACCTTACTTACGACAAAAGCTTCCACTTTTAAACCAAGAACAAATTTATAGCAATTCTATAATGCATCTTTATTTTACTACATCATTATTTTTAAATGATGCTTTTGAAATACCTTTAAATAGGTATAAATTAGTAGTCATTATTTAGTAGCTATATGGTTTCCAAGTTTTTAATTAGTAGAAAAATTTCCATAAAACATTTTAAAATAAAAAATCTAAATACCAACCCTTAGAAATCATATTTTCCACAATTTAATATGCATGTATATTTCATTTCATGTCTTTTCCTATGAAGGCAATTTGAATTCTAACACTCGTTTTAATTTTTGGAAAATATTTATTCCTTTATTAAATTTTATATTGAATGATCCACAGTAAGGAACAGACTAAGATGCAAACTATGAATTGGAAACACCAAAATCAAAAAGTGCAAAAATTTAAATATCTAGGGAGTGTTTTAATAGAGGATGGAAGTCCAACACTGAAATCTGAAGATACATTAGATTAGAGAAAGATGCCTCCTAAAAATTAATCAAAGTATTAGGAAATTAGAAAATATTAAAAACAAAGAAAAAGGTGCTGAACTGTTATGTAACATTAGTCCTCCTAGATGGCAGTGAGTGTTGGACAATCTCCCTATTGGTCCTCCTAGATGGCAGTGAGTGTTGGACAATCTCCCCACAGATGAAGAAGAGAGTGAAGCAACAGAAATGCAGCTCTATATGATACTGAAAATATCATGGTCTAAACAAGTGAGTAATGACAAAATTTTAAGGAAAATGGAAACAAAAAGATCACTTATACTTGGAATCATAAATAGTTAATATTTCTAGGGTACATAATTAATAAATAGAGCTTAGAGAATTGCTCATTCACAGGACATATTGAAGGTAAGAGGAAATCAGTGCATAGCCTACCTGACGTGTTTGCATAAATGGTTGGTAGAACATGGATAAGGAGAGACAGCAAAAAGACAAACCTTAATAAGATCTACAAAAGGACAAGAAGTTATACAGCTATGATTGCCCACGTCCTGAAAGGACATGGCACAGAGAAAAATTTGTTATTTTTATCTTGAAATATTATCAGAACTGATTACAAATTTTGCACCAGATTTTTCAAGGAAGGGAGCATATGTAGAATTTAATCATTGTGAAATACATTTTTACTACAGGAATGAAATAGAATCTAGTACTGTTAAGTTTATTGCTCTAAACAATTTTTGCAATGAAATTACCTTCCTAAGATTTAGATCATCCAGATTTTTTTATATTAAAAATACAAACGTTCGAATTCCAAACAATAATAAAATAAAAATAAAGAAAACATGGGTAGGCATGTTAAGCAAATCATTAGTATTTACAAACATATGTACATGAATTCAAAAGAATAAAAAAAAGGAGTCAAAATAGTCTTTAGTTGGGTTAGTCTTTGGGTAGTTCGTCCACAGAATAATCTGTGGTTTATAAAAGATTTTGATCAACAGTGAAGAGTCACTGACCGTCCAGGCTGTTGTTGGAGATGATTCCTTTGAAGTTGCCAACACATGTTTCTTTCAGTATATGCTGGAAAGGTGAAAGAAAAAGCTATATAGCCAGGTCTTCTCAACTGTTTGAACGGCTTGAATGCAGTCACTTCTCTGCTCTTGAAAGTCGAAATCTGTGGATTTTTATGAGAAATTTTTCACGAAAATAGGCTCGAGAAAAATAGGGTTTCAGTTTTTTTGATTGGTCAAATATTTCACATGGTAGCGTTGCTTTGATTTTTAAATGATGTGCATTCTTTTTGGCATGTTTGTAAATATTGTCTGTTTGGGTAGAAAATAAAGTTTGAGGGAGTTTTCATATGGTATGTTACATGTATGTGGGTATGTAATTGTGCTGGAAATAGCTTCTTTCTTAGTAAACTAACAATCATCATTATGAATTCTATTTTTTTTTTTTAAATATCAGGTTAATCATTTAGAAAAATATATGCATTTCCAAATATACACCATTAAAAACTATAATCTGTAAAAATAAACTACGAAATCATAAAAAAATAATTAATTGCAATCCTGAGAAATGTTGTTTGTCAAACGTCAAAACAAGGGCATTTTTTTTTGCTTTTGTGAAAATTATTGCATTTTTTTTTTTTAGGGAAATTAAATTTAATTTTGGTTTCAACTTACAGAAATATGATATTTGAAATAAATTACATCTTTGGTGTTTTTTGTTTTTTATAATTTTAACTCGTGATATTTCTGAAGCATGATTTTAAAATTCAAATGAAGGCTCATCATATGAAAACGAACAAAACATAAAAATAAAAGCTGCAATTTAGTGATTGTTAGGCGAAATTTGTTTAGAGCGGTAAACTTAACAATAATGTAGAATTTTACCAAAATAAATAAAAATAAAAAATGGTAATTAAAAAAAAAAAGTAAAACGTTCAAAGTTTAAAAAACGATGACTTATGCAAGTGAACTATGCCCAGAGCATTTGATAAATAATCGACATTCTTTAACGAAAACTAAACACACTACACCATAAATAGTAAAAGGCAAACGTTATGCTAGTTAAAAATAAAAATAAGTTATTAACTGATTGTAAAAATAAAATTTCATTAAACATAATTGGGGAGTTTCAATACACGACAAACCATATTTTATTTAGATTTTTGTTTTTTTTTTACTATTTTTTGTCATCGTACCTCGAAATCTAAACAACTGGTGTTGCTAAATGCCTCAACTAGATTGCCTTTCACAGATCTATATACTATGACAGTTTCAGTAAAAGTTCAACAAATAACTAAAAATAAATAAATTACTTACGTTTGATGAGATCTTTCGCATCTGAAACGTCAGCGGCCGAAAATAAGACACACGGCAAGACCGCCATAATGAGAGTAATACGCAAACTTGTGTATTACGTAACAAGTACATGCTATGAATATGGTAGATTTTATGGGTACTACGTCACACACATATATAGGGTGAATGAGAGGGGTGATAGGAGGAGTAATAATGATGGTTGCTTGGCAACCTACACTAAACAATATGGCTGGGTGGTCAGAGCAGCTGATTGAAGTTGGGGCAGGGATGAAAAAGACGATCCTCGGATACTGGGAAATTGCTTAAACGATATTAATTAGCTGATTTATTTTAGATGTTGCTGGTGGAAGTTATTGATCATCCTCCTACGTCAGTTCAAGGAAGCGTGAATAGATGGTGTCAGAACAACAGCAATAACAAGAATAAAAAATCCGTCAGCTGCGACGCTTCAAGTTGTTGATAGAAAAAAAAAACTACAAATATTTACTGTTAAACAATATGATGAATGCTGATGGCAACGTGGGAGAAATTTTGCTACAGGTAATAGGAACTAATTATTTGCTTTTAAATTTTAATACTGATTTATGCTTGCCTGAGTTCAGTGAGTCCTTGATTTAGTACTGGGAGCTTTGTTGATATTTCAAATGAACGGGACAAAATATTTATTTATTTTATATTGTATGTTTATTTTATTTATTGTTGTTTTATTTTATTTATTGTTTTTAACTAAAATGTATTTATTTATTGTTTATATAAAGTTCTGGCTCATCCAGCCAGAACTTTATTACAGAACTCGATACAAGTAAAGAAATGCGGTCCCTTAGATGACGTGAAGTCTCTCCAAAAAAGTTATTAATATTTGTTGGAATGCTGACTGCTTTATCTGTTCCCCTCATATTTCCATAAAAATAAACAACTAAACCATTTAGGAATTTATTGTCAATATGACGTACATAAAATCTTCACGTAAACAATTATCTTTGTGGACCCATTTACGCATACTCATACTAATACTCTGTTGAATGCATACTAACCCTAAACTTAACCCAGTGTTTCTTTCGACAATATAGTGTTGAACATTTTTCTGTGGTATGTGACGTCTTGAATTGTTTCAAAATAAATTAATAACTACTGCTTGGAATTCAGCTTCACTTAAAAAAAAATGATAAGATCACAATCGTGTGAACTTGAACTGGAAAATAAAGTGTCCGGCACTTCAATATGTAGGCATTTCATTTAAGGGATATATAGAAAAGATCTGTATTATTGTGGACTTAATAATTTATTAAAATTCTTAATAATTACACTTTTACAAATTTTCCATTGTTTTCATTATATTATAAATGTTCGAAAGTTTTTATTTTCCTTCTTTTTTACATTTTTTCTAAATGAATCTGTGTGGACGCGTTTGTGTATTGTGGAAGCAGAAAAGCAATTCAACTTGGCTTCGCTTGCTGACTATTAGTTTTGTTTGTTTCTTTTTTTTTACTTTAACGCCTGTTCGAGATTTTTTTTTTTTTACTTTAACGCCTATTCGAGCTTTTTTTTTTTTTTTTTTTTTTTTTTTTTAAATCCTCTCATTTTTTTTAGGCAATACCAACGTCAGCTCTCAATCAATTCCATATTTTCTTCTTTTTGGCACCTTTCTACTTTTTAAGGAAAGCAAGAATTCCATTCCTCTTACAAAAGAAATCAAACCTTTATTATCATAATTACTAAAATATTTTGTTTTATAATCACATATATAACTAATGACCCAGGACAAGCGAAGAATGTGATTTTTTTTCCAGTTAAATAAACAAAAGATATCTATTAACAAAAAAACAAGAAAAACAAAAAAACAAGAAAAACAAAAAAGAAACAAACATACATGATCAAAGATCTTGGCATCATATGAACTGTACTTGCTAAGTATTTTTTGATTTCCTCGAGAGATGGTGAACCAGGGATTTTGTTAATTTGTTGTTGAGTTCCTTTCTTTATCAGACGGAAAGCTCCATTATTATTATTATTATTATTATTATTATTATTATTATTATTATTATAAAATAATTTTATAACTAAAACTTTTATTATACGTTCCGCAACAAAGAAACCTTCAAAACTAATAAAGACTGTTGCTATATGAATTCTATGCGTAAGATGTGTGTAATGGCGCAAGCAAGAATTTTCAAGTTCCAAAATATATTTTACGATGAATTCAGGACGAAAAAATAATATTCTGCGTGAAATGTATAAACTTATCCAATCAGTCATAAATCTAGTCGATTACACATGATCAGTTACAATTATTTTATTTATCCTGAAATAATGGGGCCCACTGGGATACCTGTTTTGTGGGTTTTATGCATCTCAATGTGCCCCATTATTTCAGGAATAGACAGCGCCTCCCACAAACTGGCAAAAGCCCTAACAACAATTTTAACCCCTCTTCTTGGGACAATCAGTCCATCACATATAAAAAAAAATTCAAGTCACCTAACTGAAAAACTAAGGGAAAGAAATATGACTGACAAATTCATAGCTAGTCTAAATATAAAATCACTTTACACTAACGTCACATTTGAAAAATGATTAAATCTCTTAAAAAGCATCAACACGACCAAAGATAAACCTCTCCCTCCCAATAGCTAAAATAATAAAAATTTGCAGTCTCATCACTAATCAATTCTATTTCACATTTAATAATAATTTTTGTAAACAAAATTTAGATTATAAATGGGAGCGATGGCACACATTTTCTTAGAATTTCTCGAATCTGGCTCTTTACAAAATATTCTCCCCAAACAATCAGCAAAGTCGAACGTACAATAGAATTTACATACAAAATAGAAGAAAACAATACTTTACCTTTCCCAGATATCATATTACACCGCGTTGTCAACAGCTTAAACTTAGTGTCCATCTAAAATCAACTAATAAAAATGATCTAATAACTTTCTATCCCCATTATAATATCAAAATAAAATCCGAAATAATCATCGGATTCTACTTAAGAGGACTCAGAATTTGTGTCACTTGCATAAATACCTGGTTGGAAACTGATGACATCGGGTAGGTTGTTGATGAAGATAAAAAAAAAACAAAAAAAAAAAAACGCATGTCCAAGGATAGAGCCCTGGGGGACCCCCACTTTAATGTGAAATGAACTAGAAGCGTATCCGTTCAACAAGACATTCATTACACGATTTGTTAAGAACGATTGGATTAAGACAAATATTCGTCCAGAGACACCGCATCCTTTGAGCTCGTGGAGAAGGCCAACATGTCAAACGCCTTCGAGATATCTAAAGCGACAACCCAAGCTTCGCCGTTCTCATATAAAACCTGACAGACAAGTTCACTGATATCCGGTAGACCTGGAGAAAAAAGGAGCCATATCGTTTATCCGAAATATTGTCGTACTATGTGAGATGCATAACCAATTCGACGTTGATTAGAGGCTCTCGTACTTTGCCAAAAAGAAGATATTAATAGGGCGATAATTCAAGGATTCAGAATGTTCCTCAGAGTTTTGACAGAAGGAATTATACAGGATGATTTCCAAGAATGGAAACAAGAAGGACACTGATACTAAACAACAGAAAGAGACAGTTGATAATTCTAGGGCACAGAATGAAGAAAGAGAGCTTGGAAAATCTGATACTCACAGGACAGATTAAAGACAAGAGGAACAGAGCAAAACAGCGCTTAACATACTGAGTGAGCTTGAGTAAATGGATGGTGGAACAAAGTTTAGGAGAGATAAGACAAAATTTATTAAGAGCTACAAAGGACAGGAAATTGTGGAGAGCCATGATTGCCTATGTCCTGAAGTGACACGGCACATAAAAAGATTAGAACTCAAGATAATGGGTAGTAAAAAAATGAATTAAGTGGGAGAATAGAATGAATAAGTACGATAATAAAAAAGTCAGCAATAAACTACAACAAATAATACAGATCTTTGTTTCTTTTGCACTATTATTGTCTGAGCGTGTCTGATAAAATGTGAAATAAAATTAAAAAAAAAGAATAAGATTATTATGCTGAATACACGTTTAACAATAACAGTTCAATGAAAACAATACAAAATCTCTGCTCAACACTGCAAGCAACCTACAGAATTGGTGAAAAGAATACCGTAACAAAATCTCTTTTTATATAGTCAAATGACTTAACGTCAAAGTGATCTTAAAAGAATAATAAATCAAAAAGTAATGCTAGTAAATCTTTACAGGACTTGTACCATTTAAAGTGTGCAGTTGCCAAGTATAAAACAATGTCAATATACATGTTGTCAGAAGCAAGGTTTATAATATTATGTATTATATTTAAACTGTTTCTTCTCAAAGGCAATAAACTTATCTGTTTATACTACTACTACTGCTCTTACTGCTACTAGATAATCCTGGAAATTTCATGGTTATCTCATTTGAATTTTCTGATGTGACATATTATTAAATGAAGAAATAAATTCATAGCGAGTTCCACGGCTACAAGAGAACCGTGGAAATACCCCTATTGCATCGTTAAATATTTTAGCAGTTTTAAAAATATTACAATAACAGTCATCAGTATGAATGCAGTTCATGGTTTAAAGAGGGTACAAATGAAAAGATTTAAAATTTAAAAGGTTTTTATTTCACTGAAACAGGCGTTAAACACACGAGAGCGTTATTATCTCCTCTTTCTTTCTTTCTTTCTTTCTTTCTTTCTTTCTTTCTTTCTTTATTTATTTATTTTTCTCACGGAAACTAAACACAGTCTCTGATATGTCTTTTCCCCTTTTCCTCGCGATCAATACATAAGACTCCACTATTTATGAGATATTGTCAGGACGTAACGTACGTATTAACTAAAGAACAAAGGAACGACAATAACAACAACAACAATAGCAACAACAACAACAACAATAATAATAATAATAATAATAATAATAATGGTACGCGTGTGGAGGTTTAAGTAAGTAGTTGTTCTTGTTGTTGTGAGAAGCCTTGAAATAGTGACATGCAAAATCCAAAAATGGCAGAGTAAAATTGTGATTGTGATTCAAACTGAGATGCTTCAGAAAACAGTACTGCTTGGTACTGTCAGAATTATGAAAAGGGTTTTGTCGATATAAAGAGGTGAATAAATGATAGAGCCCATGGTCATTTGTCTTAAATCGCCCAAGATCTATTTGGAAAAAAGATAATAATAATAATATGATGCTAAACAAAACATGGCTCTCATGGCTTCTGATCGTAACTGATTGAGGTCGTTAGTATGAACAAGTGTTGTCTTGATGAGTTAAGATGTACTTCGTAAGTAACTCGTTAGAGACCACATATTGTCAGTTGCCCGAGCATAATCAGTTGGGCATGTCGCATAGAGTCTGATGCACTGTACATCTCTGTTCATGGGTGAGGTTGATAGGGGGAGGCTTCATGGCCGAGGGTCGAGAGGGTTTTTTATGTTTGAAAATGATTCAGCCAAGATACTTGGCAATCACATCCAGATACTTGGCAATAACTTCAATCGGAGATCGTTCAAGAGGACTGGATTACCCGACTTGAAGATATGTCTGTGTACTACCTGAAGGTTTATGCACTGCTTTTATCAAAACCTGTCTCAATTTGGTTCTGATTCATCTTCTGTGTTTTTTTGTTTTTTTTCGTCATTTATTGGTATATTGGGCTTCGTATATTTGTCACGAGCTGCTCTCTCATTCAAATACTACTACTACTACTACTACTACTACTACAATAATAATAATAATAATAATAATAAACTTAAGTGAATCATCACGGAATATAACAAGTCCAGAGATAACACTGATAATTAAATTGAAATCCTTAAGCAAAATCTTCAGCTGAATGCCAAACGTCTGGCAGGATATAAGAAACAAATTACCTTGTATAGACATAAAAAAAAACTTTTAAAGATGATGTCAAGAAACTTTTACTAAGAACTTGGTACGAGTAACATTAAATTTGATAGCCCACCAACATATGATTCAATTGGAAACTCTTGGAAAACATTTAGGGTAAACAAGGACGCATTAACGTGGATGCACATTGGATAGGGAACCAGAAATCTACTATCGATAGTAATGTTGAAACACAAGATTGATCAGACATCCTTGCAGAGGAATTTACATCAGCTCTATCAAAGTGGAAATCACCGTGGATAGATAAAATTTGAAATTTTGAGCTGCACTCTCTACAAAGTATCCATAATGCACTGGCCGGTATATATTCCGAGATCATGAATAATCCTGAGACATCCGTGAAAGCTTAACTTACTTGCTTGCAAAAACTACAGACAGAGATTTCCGAAAAGTCCAGGACTATCATATGTCTAATCACAACCTCCAAGATCCTGGCATCAAGAAACACCAACAGAACCTATTTATTTATTCCTAGAAGAAAATAACCATTTTCGAAAGAAAAAAAAAGGATGCAGAAAGGGTCATATGGGTGCAAAGATCAAACTCCTGACTTAAAATATGACACGAGAAAACTGCAAGAATTCATGTAGAAACCTAAGCACTGCTTGGGTAGATTACAAAGAAGATTTTGATTATGTTCGCCATGATTGAATCATTAAAATTCCACAAATCTATATAATTTCACCCCAAATCATTGAGTTTATTAAGAATAGTATACACACACGGAAAACATTCCTCGTACTTAACTACACAGATGGTGATATCAAAATAAATAATATAGGCATCAACTGAGGGATATACTAAGGGGATTCACTTTCACAACTCCTCTTCAATTTTCATTTTTACTCTGTCCAAATTGCTCAGTGATTCAAACAGGGACAAAACAAATCTACAAACATACTATTAACTACCCCCTCTACATGGATCCCCTCATGCTTTATGCGAAAAATCACCTCAAAATCCCTACCTGATATAGTAACAGATTACAGTAATGATACCGGAATGAAATTTGGCCTGGACAAGTGTACCAAGGCAACGTTTAAAGCAGGAAAATTTCTTAAATCTAGTAATATAATGCTGGACATCAACACCTCCATTAGGGAACTACAACAAGAAGAAGTTTACAAATACTTAGGTATTCAAGAAGGAAATGACATACAACGCTCGAAAATGAAGGAACAGATAAGAAAAGAATACTACCGTAGAGAGCATTTGGTACTTCAATCAGAACTGAATTCCCCGTATAGAATAGATGTAATAAATTCGCTGGCGATACACGTTGTTACCAACAGCTGTGGGTTATAAAATGGAGCTTTACTGATATAGCACGCATTGATTCCAAAATACGTAACCTACTGACTACACATTGAATGTGCCACCTTAAAGCTGATGTTGATAGAATATACCTCCCCAGGAAAGCGGGTGGACATGGACTCATTCAGTTAGAAATAACTTTTAAAACATTAATTACAGGCCTAGTAAAATATTTATTGTAGAAACAACACCAGATAAGTATCTGAAGGCTGAACTCAAACAGGAGAGTACCATGGATACTCCCATCGTCAAACAAAGCCAATAAATACGAAACTCCTTGGATGTAACAGGTACTCAGGACGACACATATCTTGAACCTCTCTCGCAGCAAAGAAAATTAAGTTGCTGGCTATAGCTCTTGAACAAACATGAAGATTTAAGTCCTTGTATGGAAAGTACCCAAAGTATCTGGATGAAACAAATATCAAAGTTTACCAAACCCATCAATGGCTTAGAAGCAGTGATCTGAAAGGGGTGGGGACATAAAACCTTATTATGGCAGTACAAAACTAATGTCTTCCAACCAGTGGCTACAAGGCTAAAATTAACAAAGTTGGCTCAAATCTCGCCTGTCGTTTACGCCATAAATTTGATGAAACTGCTGACCATTAGTATCATGGTGCCCACTCCTTACTAAGGATGAATACATTATTAGACATGACAGGCTATGACAATATATTCATTGGTATGTTTATTCGAACTATGGCATTGGATTTTGGTACAAACACCGTAAAAATGATGTCACCAATAGCGAGAGAGTGACTATATTGTAGAATTTCCCAATCCTTACAGACAGTAAAATTGATGCAAATAGACCAGACGTAGTCATAAAATATTTCAAAAAGGAACTTGCCAAATAATTGATATCACTTGCCTACAGGATTCCACTATTTCTAAATAATTTCAAAAACTGTCAAATTATAAGGACCTGCAAATCGAAGTTACAAAAAAGTGGAAAGTTAAAACTACAATTATCCCTATTGTGACAGGGGGATTGAGTATGATAAAATAGGTTATCGAAAACCATGTGAGTAAAATTTCTGCACGTCAAAGCTACAAAAGATAACTTTGTGCGGAATTGCACATATCACCTGCAAAACACTGTCCATTTAAACAAAACGTCCCAAATGTACATAGATAGCTCTCCTATAGTGCCCTTTTTGACTCCGGAGGAGAATTCGTATTTAGGCATTTAAAATTACTCTCTGGCAAGATGAAAACATATATGATAATAATAATATGTGATCCTGTCAGAGAAATAGGCAACATTGTTGTATTGTAGGACTTTATAATCGGCACTGATAGGACTGTAAAAAAGTAAGCGACGTGATATAGTCATCAAAGATAAAAAAAACAATAAAATTTGCTTAATTATTGATATGGCGATTCTGATTGTTAACAACGTAGCATCTAAAATCTTCGGAAAAACTGTCAGTATACGAGGTCTTAAAAATGGAAATACAGAAAATGTGGAAAATGACAGCTTCTATCTTCTCAGTAGTGATGGGTACCCTCGGTTTCATTAATAAAGGAGCAAACAACTTCACAAAGCATGTGTTGGCAATCTTGCTTGCAAGACATTTAGAAAACCGTACTTATCTGGACTGCTCATATCCTGCGTGGTACACTGTCCATATACATTTTATTTTTGTATGAAATAGATCAATTTAGAAAAAAAATCCATTTCCATCATTCTGCTGGATAAGCAAAACTCGTAATATAATAACTGTTTTTTTTCTATGGTGTAGACATAGCTGGACGTATTTATTATCACAGTAATTCAAAATGAAACAGCAATAATAATAATAATAATGTGTCAAATACAAAGGGGATAGAGCAGAAAATTGGTATGAGCATAAACCAATTACTGTAGTAGAAAATAAGTGTGTAAAACTCTTCTGGTACTTCATCATGCAATGTGATAATATAATTGAAGAAAGTCAGATATTATTACTGTCTAGAAGAAAGTGTTCAATTATCGAAATAGCGGTATCAAGGGATGTAAGGACATTGGAGAAAGAAAAGAAGAAAGGTGAAAGATACCACGATATGAAACATGAGGTAGGACATTTAAGAAAGAAGTCACTCCTATTGTTGCGGGCACCCCTGAAACTTTGACAGAAAAAATCCAAAAATCACTGGGTAAAATAGGGAGGGACTGTGATTCTAACTAGGACAGCCAAAATTCCATAAAAGGATTTGCTAATGTGAAGAGGTGAATAAATAACACAACCCGTGGTCATTTGTTGTGACCCGCTCCTGATCATTAAATTACGGCATAAGGTCTGCTTGAAAAAAGAAAGATAATCAAGTCACCAACACTACAACCACCACCACCAACAACAACAACAACAGCAATAATAATAATAATGATAATAATAATAATAATAATAATCACCGACATTGACAAAGAAACAAGAACATGCTTCTTCATTGAGGTGGCTGTTCTTGGTGACCATAATATCAAATTAAAAGAAATTGATACCCTCAATTACACTGATCTCCAGCCTGAAATTATCAGAATGTAGGGACGTTTAGCCCCTAATATCCCAGTTATTATTGAGACAGTAGGGGTATATGCCACCGAAATTAATGAACTATATTGAGAAAATTTGAATACAACTTTGTATGACATCGCTTCAGAAGTTGGCGTTGATTGACTCTGTAAATATTCTGTGAAAGGTGCTTTCTGTCTGAAGACGTACGACTTGATGGAGTTCACCCATAATGCAAGATCTCTGGTTGAATAAGAAAACAATAACAACAACAACAATAATAATAATAATAATAATAATAATTTCATGTTAACATATTTCATATCAGTATACAGTTTACCTGAAAGAGACTTTAAACGCATGAGGGCGTTATTGCTTCTTTCTTTCTTTCTTTCTTTCTTTTGCCGGAAGTTTAAAAAGTGTTAGAGATTTACTCTGTCCACTGTTGCTATACTAAGAATTTGCGTGCATGAGACCGGCAAGCTAAATTTGTGGACAGGGGACAGCTATTACAGGGCGTAGCATATGTGTTCTGCGGAAAATATGATGAAATTGTCGATCATATTGTCTCAGGATGTCCGGAACTGACAAAAAATAAATATACCCACAGACATAACAAGGTAGCGTCATATGTGCCCTGGAAGATATGCAAGAAGCACAAATTCGAAACCACTGAGTATGAGTACCAACCAGACACAGTTACCCAAAATAGTAATGTGACTGAGACACGCCAATTCAAAGGGAAAATAAAAAGAAACCAACAGACCTGATATTATCATAAAGGACAAGAAATTCAGGAAGTGTATGCTTATTGACATAGCAGTACCATCTGAGAGAAACACCTCCATGAAAATTATCGCGAAAATGTCCAAATACAAGGACCTAGGGATCGAGATTGACAGGATGTCGGGAATGATGACTGAGACTGTACCAATAGCAATCGGAACTCTGGGCCTCGTGAGAAAAGGAATGCACAATTTTACTAACAGTGTCCCAGGTAACCTCAACATACAAGTTATCCAGAAAATCACCCTACTACGAACATCCCATATACTAAGAAAAGTGCTATCAATCAAATGGCAATTTCCCTATAAGGCCTCACGATCATAATTTGGACCCGGCTCTACAGGATACAAAGCAAGAAACATAACATAAAATAATAATAATAATAATAATAATAATAATAATGATAAAATTCTTGCTGTGCAGAATCAATGCTTGCTAACTAAAAATTACCAAACAAAAATTGAAAAATTGTGTTAACCCGAAATGCAGTTTCTGTGATGAATATCCAGAAACAATTGATCATCTTGTATCAGATATTAGCATCCACCGGATATAAAACTAAGCATGACAGGTTGGGCCAATATCTGTACTAGAAAATCTGTAACTTTTACGGGATGGAAGCTGCAAGAAATTGTTATGAACACCACCCAAACCCAGTTACAGACATAAGACCTGTAACAATTTTATCGGAGGTTACAATACAAACAGACAGAACAATCAAAGCGAATCCCCCAGACATAGTGATTAAAGAATACAGAAACAGATTGTGCTTTCTTACTGGCATGAAAGTTTCTACATACTGTAATAAGTACAGCTCACACCTTACGAAGGGCTTTATCGTTATAAAATGTGTGTTTTTTAGATTGTTTTATTTTTATTAAAAAAATGTTCAGTGGAAAGTGTAATTTCTGACCTTAAGTCTCTGGTTGTTACCCGGAGAGAAATGAGTATACAGCAGAAATCAAAGAAAATAATAATAATAATAATAATAATAATAATAATAATAATAATCGGCGATATCTTCTGACCTTTGATATTAGAATAAAATATAGTACTTGGGAGGAATATCAAACCAGATTGCTTATTCATTATCAAGATATATCATCATGGTAATTGTCAGAAATTAAGACAATAAATTGATCTCCTGCTATTTCGCTTGTGTTGGCTTGAAAAGCATTTACAGATCATCAAACATCACAACTCTGCAAAGAAGATGAAACTGAAGAAAATAATTAGCAAAAATAATTCTAAAGATATCAAGGTATGGCAGATATCGAAAAATGCTCTCCTCATATTCCTGATCATATTGCCTACAGGTAATAAAACTCTTATCAGAACCCTTAACATAATCAAGATTTATTTCCGAGAGAATGATAATTGCCCGAATAAGATGTATTGAAATAAATGGAATTGAAAATCGGCCAAACCTTTAGGCTAATTTAGCAATGAGCAATGAGCAAAAAGATGACATTGTATCACAGTAAGTTTTAAATGATCTGCCATATAACTTCTCGAAGATGAGAAAAAGGACGTATGAGGAATAAGAATCGAATAAAAAGTAAAACGAAAAAAATGTAATAAAGATACCGGAGTTGGAAAAAAAGAAGAACTAGATAAAATGAAGTTACTAACACAGAAAGGAAAATGGGGAAAAAAGAAAAGTAAAAAAAAAAGAAAAAGAAAATAGGTGTAATGAATATCGGCTCGGAATGAGAAATTGGAGAGCCGAGTTCGAGCTCCAGTCGAGTTTGTTACATTCACGTACGCGCAAATGCTCTTGTGGAAAGAATAGATCCGTCCGTTCTCCTCCTAGCTATGGGTTAAATACCGGGGCAAACTGGACTCTTTCGTCTTGGTTGGCAACCAGTCTAGTAGAAGGAAAACTTTGAATTCAAAACCTGAAGAAGGTTGCTTGGAGACCATGTGGCACACTATGTGCACCATTTCTTTGAAGTCGGTACTTCCGAAAAGTGTGGTTGGTTCTGAACAAGCCATCACCATTATAATCAAATCATATGTGCAAGTAGACTGGCTGTTCGATTCTAAGTACTGAACTACTGGACCCTCATACGTTGAAGACGATGGCCGAGTCCATTATTATTATTATTATTATTATTGTTGTTGTTGTTGCTGATAATGATGTTATTTGTATGTGCGCGTATGTTGTATGTTATTTGTATGTGCATACAAAACTTTTTTATTTCTCCAATAGAGCCTGCTACAATTTCATCTCTATGCAATTCAAGCTTTTTCTGACTTAGTAATAATCGATTTTACGAGGAGTGCTCAAAAGATCTGATCCAGACCAAAAAGGGATTCCCCAAAATTTCTGATGTTTTGTCATTTGTTCAGATTTTGAAAAGTCGGTCGGGTCGATAGCGTTTCAGCACTCCCTTGTATGTTATGTTAAATTTGACAAAGAAGACTCCATTAATTATTCGATATTGAAAAGAATTATATTTTCCATTTTGTGGAGAAGGCTATTTTCATCGTGAAACCAACATCTATCTATCTATCTATCTATCTATCTATCTATCTATCTATCTATCTATCTATCTATCTATCTGTGTGTGTATGTGTGTTTGTGTGTGTGAAAGAGAGAGAGAGAGAGAGTGTGTGTGTGTGTGTGTGTAGCCGTCTGTTATTTTTTACGAAAGAATCCCCTGACGATAGGCAATTCCCTCATTACTAGGCACTGGACTCTTCTAATGACAAAAAAAATAATTTTATAAACTCGATAAATAAATGGCTAAAATTCATTTACGTCTTTTATCTCCCTGGATATTTTTTTAATTGCAATGTACTCATAAAATACCAAAAAATTGATAATTCCGTCATTTTTTGATGACACGCGTAAGGTAATAATAATAATAATAATAATAAGAAGAAGAAGAAGAAGAAGAACTACTTTAAATATATTTTGCAGTATTGCTAAGACTCGTCCATTAAAGATTTCAACGATCTGAAAATATTTGTCAAAACTAAACTGGATTAGGAACAACCATTGTGGAACAAAGAAAAGCGTGAAGAAGTATTACATAATGTATATCCTCCTATATGATACTGAATGCTGAACAATTTTCTTACATATGAAGTAAAGATTCAAAGCGGCAGATATGTGTTTTTACAAACAGATGCTGAGAATATCATGGACAGAACGTACAAGTTTTAAGGAATGGTGAAACCAAAAGTAAGCTTATATTTACAATCAGAGAGAGCTAAAAATCTTTTGGACACATAATGAGGAAAGTGGGCTTGGAAAGACTAATACTAACAGGAAACATTGGAGGCAAGAGAAACAGGGTGAAAACAGCAAGTCTAATGAGTTTAAGTGGAGGGTAGAACTGGGATAAAGTGGTGAAGAGACACAAGTTACTTACAATAACAAAACAGAGACAGTTGTGGAGAGCTATAATCCCCTTCGTCTTGCAGAAAACACAGACAGTATTGCTAGTGCAACACTGTTGTGAAAGATATGTGCTCTGTTTTAGCATCAGATATATGGGAAAACAAGAAAAACAGTTGGTCTACAATTATATTTTTTTTATCTCTTGCTCTGGATTAATGATTAATAAGCAAGATGAGTGGTCATTTACTACTGTCTAGTGAGATCGATCCTCACCGTGTCTCCATTTGTGGCCTTGTGCCAGATTAAGCTAAGCTTAGTAAATACTTATAGCGTCTTTCTTTCTGAGCTTTTTTTTTGACCGATTATTTTTATACGTCAAAATGATTTTTATTACATGTCATCCATCACCCTTGTCAATTGGTCTGATCCTTAACTAAGATAAGAATAAACTAAAATGAAAACAACCAAATAAAAGGTGAACATTCAGACTTGCTGCAGATTTGGTACTTACTCGAAATTAATTACATATAACAAGTTGATATTAATACCTAAAGCTATAATCATTTTCCAACACGACCTTATCCTACCTCATTCGACAGTCCTTTTTTCACGAATCAATTTCTTTAGAGACAAGTATGAAACACGCTTCTTTTTTTTTCACTCAGATTAGTCTTATATATATTTACTTTACCCTTTTCCCTTCTTTTATTTTATCCTATGTTTTTGCTCAACATTTCCAGCATGTCTTAATATTATCGATTGTGTATCACGCATCATTGCGAGGATTGTGAAATTTCAAGAAGCAAGCGAGTATTAGTCTGGAAAAGGTTTAAAAAAAAATTTTGTTTTAACTCTTTGCAAGTTTATATCCAACATAGCGAAATAAGTTATTCGTAGTAAATTAGAGATCTAGTCGTTCAATATTTCTGAACTGAGTCGGGAATCGTCATCATCTTCATTTATATGTCGTACCCGTCCAGGACGTGATCGATCATGGATCGCCACTACTTCCTGTCCATTGTAGCTCTAAGCAACATTGACTCTTTTGCCATATCTCCTTGTCTATGCTGTGCCATCCATTCAGCGAAACATACTAAGTAAATTACTTCCTGTTTCCCTCTACCCCTCATTCCCTTAATACGTCACGTGAGTATCAAATTTTCCAAACCGTCCTTTCTCATAATACTCGCAGAAATGTTTTGCTGTCTCTTTCTGATTTTAATTATGGGTATTTTTCTAGTCCCCATGCTCTTTAGAACTTCCTCATTGCTTACATGTTCAGTCCATGATGTTATTATCCGTCTGTCCAACTTCATTTCTGTTGCTTCTAGTCTCTTATTCATCTGGCCATATTTAAATGTTTAGATAGGTACATATTTTAAATGTACCGCACATAATCACAAAACCGGTCATCTTAATAATAATAGACAAACAACATCACTGGAAAATACGAACACTTAAAGAATCAGCGTATATGCTAGGCCACAAAAATCTAAGCCGGCCAAGTATAGACATGAATACAATATGGGAACCAGTAATACAGATTTCTAGAGAGAAAAAAATAATAAAAAATTGTAATATGAACTCTGGTAAAAACTAATCACTGAGTTTATAAGCATCCACTGATGCCCCCAAGCGTTGGTTGAAGTGATCCAGTGGTTGAAATAATCCAGTGACTTGATCCAAAGAATTGTGAGGTCAATATCTGGCCACAGCAGAGGTGAACATAAACTTAGACCGTTAAGTTACTAAAGGGAAATAACTGAAACAGAAAATGCTTGGCACGGGAAACTAGAACAAACTGCCCTAGTTGAGTAAATAAAGGGTTCGGTTTGAAATTCTAACGTATATCACTTGACGAAGGCCGGAGCGTACAACGGCCGAAACTTCGTGAATATGATAATAATAAGGACAGCAGTCCGAACAATGTAAATAGTGTAAACGGTTATATTAAAATTGCATACAAATAGAAAAAGATATTTTTAAAAACAGATTTAAAACTTATTTTAGTATCTTTATAATGTGTGGGATCGGCAGAGTGAGTGATCAGTTTTCTATTCTGATTAAGCAAAAGAAAAAAAAATCTGATCTTGGAGATTGTTATAAAATAAAAAGTTAAAACGCATTGTAATAGTATTATTCTAACCCTAACTATGCTAATATAATCTTGCGAGCAAAACTTTTAAATTATCAGCAAGTTTTTATCTATATATTTTTCCATTTATTGTATTTCCTTTCACTAAGCGTTAACTACTTTGAAGTTCTTACGTCATACGTTTTATTGTCAACCTTGTCCGAAAAAAAAAAAGAAAACAGAAAACTACCGCGCATCGAACCCAGAAAAAATTATTCACATTCCACTTAACTTCGTGGGTGTTCTAAACCAATCGTGTGGGGGATCTATTATGTCACAACAAAACAAAATATTGGTTAACAGATGTATTTAATCATTAACGTAGTAACAATTGTCTTATATATGATCTTATAACATTTGCAAACAAGCTAGAAGAATACATTTCTGCCATGTGTGACAAGTATAAAATTATTTAGGCTTTAACCTGAAATAAGAAACTAAATCATTTTCGACCTCTTTTCTTAAGTTAGTCTAAATCACTTACAAACTTCTAAACAGAGTAATTAAAATAAAAGATGCCGGCGAATATGGCGGATGATTCATTTTTCCCAGCCGAGTTTTGACAGATCTGTGGTCATTCGTGTAATATGGGGTCGTGTATTATCATGGTGATGGCTGATTTTTATCCCAAACCGCTTTTAAACACCTTAGCTATTGGCAGTAAACTTTGTCTGTTAGTTTGTAATAACTGTTTATCCTACGATGAACTGAGACGAACATTTATTGGGTCCGAGTCCTGATTTATTTAGAAGGCGTTCCACCACGACTCAGTCAATGAGGCCATTGTAGTAAAGGATTAAATTCTTATTTCCGGCAATAACCCTGTAATGATCTTTTGTGCGGTTCTCTTTTGTTTATTCATTCATTTGTTCAGATAGCGCATTTTACGCAGCTGTGGTCACCATTCTCCCCCATTTCTGTTGTAATGGTAGATTATGATGACATTCAAGGCAAAAGAATCCAATAGCTTGCCGGTTCCTTTTGCACCGGGAATGTTGAGGTTATCTCGTTCCTCCTCTCAAAAGTTCCTCTGCCAAATGGTAAAGCCGTTGACCACTGAGGCGCAGCTTCTGCGTCCAGACTGGCGACTGGCCGATGGCCGCTTGGCACAAGTGGGTTGGGGAGAGGCGTTCCCATTTATCAGTTGGGTCGGGAAAACTTTCCAACCACCTTCTGCTGTGAGGTCATGTGAAAGTCACTTTCCAAACATTGAAATTTCCCAAAGCCTTCTCAATTCCAGATGGACAATCATATGCTGATGTGCCTGATGAGTTTCTTAACTGAGATGGTTGGGTTAGCTTCAAGAGATGTTTCCAATGCGTCACAATCAAGATTTTATATTTATCTTCACGTTAATTATATACAAAATCTATAACAAAATGACGTGCTTAGGGCCATGTCACGCTGAAACACACCCGATCACCGAAGTTAAGCAGCGTCGAACCTGGCCAGTATCTAGATGGATGCCCGCTTGGGAATATGAGGTGCTGTAAGCGTGGAGTATAATGGATAACGGCATGGAATTGAAACTGGGCTCTCCAAGTTCCAATTCCAGTCGGGTTCTTTATATTTACTTACGCGAAAATAGTTTTGGAAAAGATGTGAATCCATCTCTTCTACCCTCGTTAATTAGTAGGATTTGAATTACTAAATAATTATTATCTCCAAACATTCTTAAAATCTAAAAATATTTTTCTGGCTTTAAATAACCCGCAAAAGGTTGATAAGCCGTAAAAACAAAACAAATCAATCAATCCGGTAAGACGAAGAGTTTTCAACTGAAACCATCTTTATGTAGTCATTCTTTGGAATTTGTAAATTAATGTATAAATATAAAACTATACTTAATTGTATTTCGATTTCATGGAAAACTTTTTGTGTGTGAATAGGCTTAGTAGTAGTAATTGAGAAAAAAGTTAACTTTTAAAGTAGAAGCAAGTAAATTGGCTCTAAAGTGTCGATTTGATTTAAAATGTAGTCGGCATTATCTCGTATGTAAGAATTTCATTTCTTCTTTGTTGATCGCTTCATTTATGTTGATAGCGTTAATGACGAAGTAAACCAATTCTTGCATGGAAGAGTCTGCATAGTAATGTTGGTGGGGGACAAATTCAATTTTGTTGTGCCATTCTATTATTTTGTTTGACTTTTTTCTTTTCCCTTCTGGTAGCTTCGAGGTTTTGGTTTCGATGGTGATAGAACACCGTCCTTGGTACAGTCTCTTTCTTGTGTTTCAAACAATTTAGGCTCATCTAGTGGCTTTCAGTGTTGCTCCTTGTATCCTCGAAAAGGGCAACTCCGTGGTCTTTTCCCTAAAGTGAGCTCACTGAATAAGATTAGCGTCGAAATTTTGACTCTTCCATTCTTGCTATATGTTCTGACCATCGAAGACAGTGTTTAATGATCAGCGATTCAATGTTTTTACTATTGACTCTTTCCAGACTTTAGTGTTGGTGACATAGTGTACGTCTACTGCAATATATATATATATATATATATATATATATATATATATATATATATATATATATATATATATATATATATATATATATATATATATATATATATATATATATATATATATATATATATATCATTAATTATATATTATATGCGCGGTACTTATTAGAAAGCGCTCAATATCGAATATACAGCTAACATATTTGGTTGATTTGGATGTGAGTTTGTGACCCTGGATTTCAAGCTTTTGACGATCGCAAAAACGTGAAATCCAGCGTCACAAACTCACACTAGTATATATATATATATATATATATATATATATATATACATCAATCCAACTAAATATATATATATATATATATATATATATATATACAAATTTACAAGATTTCTAAAATTTAACAAGAATTAATGTATAGTACATGAGAAAAGTAAGCTGCCTTTGATTGCATAAGCATACAATTTTTCTATAAGGTTATTAATTTACAAACTGGTAATTAATCCTCAGAGTTACATCATGTTTTTTTAACACCCACATCACATTTCTTTGAGATTAGGTAAGCAATTTTACCACGCTGACTATTAGTAAAAGAAATATTTTATATTTCGGGAATATCCTAAAAAAAGAATATGTCATGGAATGATTGAGATATTTTACTTTGTTTAAACCTCTGATTTTATTTAATTTTATCCATCGCTATAGTATTCTTTATAATCAGAAAAAACAGGCTGTACCATCAAAAATGTAAAAAATGATGCAGAAACTAAAATCTAGACGGAAATTATATAATTAAAGTAAGATACATAGTTTAGTTTCTTTCGAAATAGCAAAAAATGTCTTAAAAAGCTAAACAAAATATTAAGAAAAAGGAATATTTATTTAGAAACAGGAAAAGTGCTGAATTGTTATGCATTATCAATCATCTTATATGGTAGCATTGAATGCTGGACAATTTACTAAGAGATGAAGTGAAGACTTGAGGTAACAGAGATGTCGTTCTACAGAAGGATGCTTAAAATGCCATAGACAGAGCACGTGAGCAACTAGGAAGTTTTAAGGAAAATGGAAACAAAACAGGCGCTTATATTTAGAATCAGAAAGAGACAGTTAAAATTACTAGGACACATAACGATGGTAGGAGGTTTAGAAAATTAAATAGTCACAGGACATATTGAAAACAGAAAGGACAGAGAAAGAGCAAGTAATATATCCAACGAGCTTTTGTAATTGGAGTGTGGGCGCGTGGTAGCCCAAAGATAAAACAGGCAAGATGGTGTAACGGTAAACATTGCTAAGAGCTAGAAAGAAGCTGCGGAGAGTCATAATCGCCCACGTCCTGAAAGGACAGTACAAAGACGAAGAAGTCAGAACTTAATTACCAGTCGTCAGAGCTTTAATAAGGATAACTACTAAGAAGGATGAGGAAGAAGAGGAGAGAAACGCAAACGTACAGAAACAGGGAGAGAAGGGGGAGAGAGAGGGGGATGAGAGAGATGCGAAGGAGAAAGAGAGAGAAGAGAATCAGAGGGTGTTGAAATTTTAACAGCTTGAGTTTTCCCTAACCTGCATCTTCGATAATTATCTGTGACATATTCACGTAATCGGAAAATTCCTTGTTTATACATCAATAAATAACTTATTCTGTCGGGAATAAAGTAATGTGCAAAATGTTTAAGGAATATAATTTTAGCACATTTCTCTCTCATGATTCTTACGTCCAACATACCTGTCTTTTTAAGTTCAAAGTTTGATACGGTTTCACACACACACTTGTATTTCTTTTGATTTGTGGTATGCAACAAAACAGTCACAGTGAGAACAAGAAGAATCCAGGAAATTCTCTGGCGTAGAAATTTGTCAACTCCAGCCAATAATTCTGTGAATCCAATTGCAATGGGAATTGTACCAATTACACTAAAGCATGCAAATGTTTTCATAATAAGGAGAACTTATAAGTACGTAATTAACTACGTAATAACAAAAAATGAGGATGTTTTGATGCCATTATTGAATATAGTATAATAACAACTGCATACGAACGAATGTGCGTGTGTTATGATTTCGACAGCAACTTTTATAAAACAAATAAACTAAATTTATTGAATTACGGGCTCTATGGAAACAAAAAGGAAACTAATACTTAGCATCAGGAAAAGACAGTTGAGGTTTCTGTGGCATATAATGAGGAAGGAAGGCTTGGAAAATCTGATACTCAAGGGACAGATAGAGGGACAGAGGAAATCAGTTATAACAAACTTGGTGAGCTTGAGTAAATGGATGGCGGAACAAGGCTTAGGAGAAATAACAGAAAGTCAAAGTTTGCTAAGAGGTACAAGGGACAGGAGGTTGTAGAGAGCCGTGATCGACTACATTCTGAGGGGACACGGTACATAAAGAAGAAGGAAGTTAACTTTAAAAAATAAGCCTAAATTGATTTAAAGCACCATCTATAAGGGACGCAGTTAAAATACTGTCATTATTTCAGTTTTTAGATATATGTATCACATTTTTTATTTTAATTTTTCATTAATAAAGTTTTAAGTCAGTTATTTCTTCTTTTACTTCTTCTTCTATGTGTCGTCTCTCTTCAAGTTGTGGGTGATTATGGTCCTCCACAACATCCTGTCCTTTGTAGCTCTTAGCAGTTTTTGTTGCTTTGCTATATCTCCTAATCCCTGTTCTGCTAACCATTTACATAATCTCGTTAGGTAGGTTATGCGTCGCTTTGTCCCTCTTTACGAAACGTAAATAATATTTCACTCCAGATCCTCAGGCTCACCCCAAGGTGAACTCATATATACGACCCGTCGTTAAAGAAACTGGAAAAATGGTCGGTTCCTTGTACCATTTCAGAAAGTATCTGATTCCTTCTACCATACTCTATTTTTGGATGAGTCATATCAAACCAAAGAATGGACTATTGTTGTCATATCTGGGCTGGGGCTGCTCAATTCTCATTTACCAACATTGACAGAGCGGTTACGTGGCCTTCTATGTGATGAATTATTTTCCACTTTACAACCCCGCTTTGTTACAGACGAAACATCGCAAATCTCCTCCGATTCTATAACTATTTCCAAGGTACATTCCTGAATTCTACCAGTTTTGAGAGCAAGATTCCTCAATCATTACAATCGCTTTAATTCTCGGATCAATTATCTACTTTCAAACCCCTCATTGAGTAATCGTCTACTTTAAGTGGCTCTTGGGCATTGTATTGGATGAAAAAACAGTGAAAATTTCTGTTCTTAGACTGTTTTTAAAATTATTGATTTAATTATTGTTATTTGTACTCACTCTCTTTCTACACCAGTACTAACTGAAAGATTTTTCACTGGACATTAAATGAAACAGTTCACTTCCTATTCCAACACTCTCAGCAGTATTCATGTTGATTTCAGCACTGCTGTCGACTGGATGGTTTCAATTCTTTCTCAGTTTCCCAGTTAATCCAACCATTTTGCAGGGGTCTTCAGGATAAGCGCTGTGATATTTTCATATTCCATAATTTATTCAATTCCTTTTTAGCCCCCTTATATATATATATATATATATATATATATATATATATATTGTATTGTGGGAGCAGATCATTATTCAGACATATATTGTTAAATATAACAGAAAACAAATCTATTATGTTTGATCAGGAGTCGTTCTAAACTTCGTATATTTGCTTTAATTTCGGGAGAAAATAAAGACAAAAACTGTCCAACATTTGGATATTCTTTTATTATGCTGTTCCTTGATCGAAGCTTTCTGCTCACATCACCCACCTTTAGAGTGGTCATATGGACATTTAAACAAAGATATTCCCCATCAAAGATGACATTCTGTTATGTTGACATAGAAGATTGCTGTCCGACGACAACGGTCGCGGAATAGCAGACGCAGGTCGTAAATTCGTGATGCGGTTCTCTGACGTCATACCACGTGTGAGGACAAAATTTTAACAGCAAAACCATGTTTAGATGAAATGTAATGTGTTGTGACTAGTTTGAAATTAAAGTAACTATATGAAGTTTAGAACAGCTCATGATCAAACATAACAGACATTAGTTGTATGTTATATAACAATTTATGTTTGAATATATTATGTATTTAGGCAGCAATCCCTGTTTTATACATGTTTCATTAAAGACGACAGACAAGGTACTGCGATTAAGCTTTTTATTTAATTCTTCTTGTGTTTCTGGACACAGAATGTGTAGAAACTGTCCAAATGTTCTGTAATTCCGAATGCTTACGGCAATATTTTTAGCCATTATCAATGATGATTTTATTTTTATTTTTTAACTCGAGGTATGTGTTGTGTGTATGTATCTGGAATTATATTATTATTTTCTGAACACAGTCAGCGCATTGTGGCTGTGTCCATAATTAATATTATTGAGTGTTGGATTTTTCATTTTTCTTTTTAAGGCTTCCATTATTTAAAGTTTTTTTTTACATGTGGATGAGGTTATTATACTTGTATTTTCTACTAACATGTTTCGAATGGAGTATGGTAGGTTTGTGAATGTGTTTAAATGAGTTCTAATGGATCCGTGGTCGTAAGTCGTCTAGATAGACATGTAGTAGAGTGACCGTTGTAATTATTTATGAGTTTGTTTTGATCAAGAACACACACACACATACATATATATATATATATATATATATATATATATATATATATATATATATATATACACACACACACACACACATACACACACACACATATATATATATACACACACATACAATAAAATAAAAACAAAACTTCAATTTTGCACTATAGCCTGCTGGGACAGTCTATAATTATTTCATATTCGCTTCAAATGTTTGTAGTTAACCATGATTTTCAGTTCAGTTTTACTTTATTCCCCTCTACCATTCTTGTTCTAACACAAAATCACCCATCCGATCACCCATCTCTGTTTCGAAGGGGATGCTGATATACCAATGCCAATCTTATGATTTTTTTGGTTATCAAAATACAGATTTCGATTAGTGGAGCATATGGCCATATCACGTTGAAACACCGCTTCTCTTACGATTACCGATGTTAAGCAACGTAGATCCTGGTCAGTAACTAGATGGCCCACCGCTTGGGAATATCAGGTGCTTTAATCTTGGATGTGCGGGTGGTGTAATGGATAACGGCTCAGAACTGGTAATCGGAGAACCTAGTTCCAATTCCAGTTGGATTCTTTATATTCACTTACGCGCAAATACCCTTGGCAAAGGCATGAATCCAACTTTTCTTCCCCAGCTATGAGTTAGTTACTAGGACTTGCATGATTATTTCTAAAAATTCTTACAATCTAAAAACATTTTCTGGCGTCAAATAACTTGCAAAAGGTTTACAAGCCGTAAAAAAAAACAACCAATCAATCAATGAGTTTAGTAAGTGTTTTATTAAAATTAAGTTGGATTGTGGTGTTTAGTCCCGTTTCATCATCAAGCGAAATTTTAGTAATAAGCTATCTGTCGGTTTACGAGTATTCTTAGGCCCGGTCCGTTACAGAATTCGTTATTGTGGGAGTGATTTTAATAATTATTTGGATATTTCGGCTCTTGTTTTTGAAACATGAGAACTCTTATGTAGCGAAGGAATCATATTTTTAAACAAAAAATATTATTATAATATAAGCTCTACTTCTGTATGGAGCACTGTCTTCTTAAAAATAAAAACAAAAAATACTAAGGAACCCCGGATTATGCACCCAACGTGTTCTTTTCTATTTTCTGCGTACCTACGCACTTATATATATATATATATATATATATAAATATATATATATATATATAAACTTTTGCATATAAATGCAGTGCATTATCGTGTTTTTTGACGGATTGCTATTTGAATGTCTTCAAGAAGCTTTGATAACTTCTTTTTTTCACATTACTGTGGTCTAGTTTATATTATCTGTGCTATTAACAGATTATTTTATTAACGGTTCTCGTTGCTATATTTTTTTTTAGAATTTGATATTGAAATAATTGTAGTTACAGGGCTCCAGTTAAACACCAATTTCTTGTTTGATATTTCTAATGAAAGCCTTTCTTTCCATATTGCTAACGCATGTTTCAGGTAAGCTCGAATAGTTTTCTTTTCAGGTAGAAATAAATTGCTAATTTCTTATGCTCATTGTTACATTCATCTCTTTTCCTTTGGCCAATATTGATTGAAAAATTAAATTGTCTCTACTCAAATCTATCAACCAAAATGAAGCATGTTTAAATATATATCTGGGATGTGTATTAACAGAGGACGGAAATCTGACACTGAAATCCGAAGGCGCATTAGGTATGCGAAAGAGGCTTTCAAAAGCTAAGCAAAGTATTAATAAACAAGCAAATGTTGTTAGAAACAAAGAACTGTGTGCCGAAGTACTATATAATATCTGTCCTCCTATATGGCAGTGAATGCTGGATAATCTGCCATCAGATGAAAAGACTTGTGGTAACAGAAATATGGTTTTACAGAAGGATTCTGAGAATACCATATACTGAATATGTGAGCAACGAGGACGTTTTAAGGAAAATGGAAGCTAAAAAGGGCATATACTTAAAATCAGAAAGCGACATTTGAAATTTCTCGGTTACATATTGAGGAAATAGTGCTTTAAGAATTTGACACTCACAGGACATAATGAAGGCAAGTCGGACAGATGAAAGCAGAGTATAACCTACCCAACGAGCATGTAAATGTATGACAGACCATGAATTAGGAGAGATACCAAAAAGACAAAACTTATTAAGAGCTTCAAGGGAGAGGAAGTTATAGAGCTATGATTACCCACGTCCTGAAGGGACACGGAACACATAAAAAAAGACTTACACTAAGTCCACGAATTACAAATAATATCATGTTTAAATTTGATAGCTTTCAGGTCCATGATGTGACGTGTTCGTCCAGAACTTCCTATCCTTTGTGGCGTTTAGCAATATCTGTTTTTCTCACTTCTTGTTCTGCCATCCATTTACAATATTTTTTATGGAAATAAGAAAAAAATTGTGATTACCAAAATCGTTATTAATTTTCATATCTACCACTTTTTTTAATAGTTATTATATAATAAGTATATAGTAAGTATATACTTAAAGAAAGATAGTTTCATAAGATCTTACTCGGAGCTTATTGTACTCGTGTGAAATCAGCACAAACACCGAGTGAAAAGAAACCATTAAGTTGTCTCCCTTGCAGTACATAGTTTCTTTATAATGAACACAGAGGTGAATTTTGAAAAATGTGGGTGGGGGAGTCTTTTTCAGTATCATAAGATTCTTTGTGGGGAATAGTTTTTAAAAACAAATTTCGCTGCAAGAAATCTTAAATATTGTTTATTTTCATGAAAGTTGTGAATTTACTTAATTTTAATTTCTTGATAATAACCTGTCAAGCTCTAACGATAAAACTTTATATGTCTAACAAAGAAACAACAACAATAACAACACACACACACACACACACACACATATATATATATATATAGAATTGGGATCAAATATGGATTGAGTATGGAATAGCATCCAACGGAATGATAGAATAAGGAAGAAATAGGAAACGTTTATGGATTTAACATGTTTTGTTTTTATTTAAGCTTCAACAGAAATGAAATATGAAAGAGAACATTAAAAAGAAAAGAATTTAGGTTGCACGGTTGTAGTTGTCTAGGTAGACTAATATTACTTAAAGAATCTAAGATCAGAGTATCCACAACTACAACCGGTGTAACATAAATTCTTTCACTCCCACACAAAGATGACATAATATACATACGGACACTACCAGGCTGAAATAAATTACCCGCTAGCTGCACATACATTATCAACCAAATCTTGCATAGACTAACGAGAATAATGTAAGTAGTATACATAATACCTCATCTCAGAAATATAGACAGATAATGAAGTATCGGTACGGACCCGATACACCGAAAATATGGAGACATATTGAAAAATCCTACCAGAAACTGGAACGAATATCGAACAATCTGACATTCCTACACCGATGCAGAGATCTACAACTCATCCCATCAGGCTTGGCACCAAGACTTTCCGTCAATTCAAGGAGAGCCCGTCTGGTCGCAGAAAAAGCGGGACACTCCCTTGTCCAAGAGAGAATCCAGTACAATCCTTGGATAAAACAGAAACTACAAGCTCATATCTCCCAGAGGCTCGAGGATTTCTTCAACAGAATTACCAATGAAGAAGACCAGAGAAGGATCCAAAATGACCTGGATAAATCCTTCAGACATGAATTCGATGTAGTCAAAGCTCGACAAGTACAAAAATTAAACAGATTGAAAGATCAGAAGATGATGGTAAAAGGTCCATCACCCACCAGTGAAAGCAGTAATCAACATCAGCCAATATCAGCTGAGTGTCTCTGAAGAGTCAGTTGTGAGTTTGTTCACCAACATACCCACGAAGTAGGCACTCTCAGTAGTCAGAGACAGATTGGCCTCTGACTCATCCCTAGAAGAACGGACCTGTATTCCAATAGATAATCTGATGGAGATGTTGACTTTCTGTACACAAACAACACACTTTGGAATGGGATCACATATATCGACAGGAGGAGGGCTTAGCAACGTGCTCGCAATTATCAACAGCAATGGCGAATATATACATTGAATATTCTGAGGAAATGGCATTAGAATCTATATCTCTAAAGCCAACTATATGGTTAAGGTACGTAGATGACACTTTCATACTCTGGCCACACCAGGAAGATGTTCAGGTTCTACTGGACCATGTGAACTCAGTAAGACCTTCGATACAGTTCACAATGGAGAAAGAGAGTAACAACACACTCCCATTCTTGAATGTTCTAATATCTCGAACAGAGCATGGGTTCAAGACATCCGTATACCGTAAACCGACATTCACCGGACAGTACCTCAATTTCAACTCCCACCATCCATACAGCGTAAAGAAAGGGATCGTCCGCTGCTTACAACACCGAGCAAAAGTCATAAGTGGCAACACAGAGACATTAGATAAAGAATTGGTCAGTGGAGAACTTGGAGAGAGGAATTAACAGGAGATAACTGATAACTGACATCCATTAGACATGGCACGTGGAACTAGAACAGTCCCTCCCAGTGAGCGAAATAAAGGGTTCAGTTCGACATTCCAACCACCTGAAGAACGCCGAAGAGTACAACGGCCGAAACGTTGTAATAAATATGGCAATAAAGATGATGACAATAGTCCGAATAATGTAATTAGTGTACATAATACCGCATCTCAGAAATATAGACAGATACCAACTAGAATTACGATACACAAACACAAAGAATTACAAACACGAACACTACCAGACAAGACAAATACGTGTGAGGTCTACTTAACCGATGAAAAACAAACAACGCAAAAATATTAAAAAAATCAGGATTTTCTTTCCTCGTTCATATTTCATTTCTGATAAAAGCTTAAATAAAGTGAAACATGTTAAATTTATAAACGTTTTTCATTTTTTTTTTCCTAATCCTATCATATATATATATATATATATATATATATATATATATATATATATATATATATATATTGCTTGGGGACTTAAAGCCCTGGAGATCTGATGATGCACCACAGCAAAGGTTAAAAAATGATAATGGTTGGACCTTCTTTCGTGGGTTTTAATTGCTAAACGACTTTAATAAATTCTCGCCACACACAAACACACGCATCTATCTATCTATCTATCTATCTATCTATATATATATATATATATATATATATATATATATATATATATATATATATATATATTCAGCCTTGTACCACATTTAACCTTCGCTTAATAAACAACTATATATTGACCTTTAAGTTCATAACTTTGAAATGCTAAATTTTCCGTGAGTCTTTGACCTTTGAGCATGCAAGATAACATTGTTTTCAAATACATTATTAATTCCAAAATTAAATTGGTAATAGAAAATTCAAGACAAATATTGTTTTTCTACCTATTCGCATTTGTTTTTTTTTATTTATTTTAGCTAAAATATGTAAAATACTGAATGGTATTTGCAATATATTTTTCCATGGGAACCCATGACTGCAAGTAACTGAGAAAAATCAAAAGTGGCTTGCATTGTTATCCCTACTGTTGTTATTTATCACCGCTAATGTGCATGTGGTCATTTTTTATTATCTGATAATTCCTTCTTTAAACTTATATTTAAATTAAATATTCTTTTAAAATGTATCAACAGAAACATTTTTAAGAAATAACACCTGAAATTTTAATATTTTGTAGAATAATAAAGTTGATTGAAATTTTATCGGGGAAAAAGCAGAAGTAAACATAAGCCGTACTGTTGATAATCCGTCGTTTAATTTAATTACTGCTTAAGAAGGCTAAATTGTTGCCACCCCGAAGTGTCCGATCTGGCGATATCTTCACAGCTACTAATAGCTTTCATGAGTTTGGTTGGTACAATCATAGCGTAAATTTCGCTGTTGGGAGTCGTAAACTATGGCTTATATAGTTTATGTAATTTCAAATAGGCTTCCAGAACCGATATATGTTTTAAGGTTTCTCATTGGCTAGGGAATATTTTGGACGCGACTAGCGCCAAGGTAGGTTTGAATTTTAAATTCTTTGGATCCGGAAGTAGTTTCTCTTGTGAGCTTTTTGTTATATATTTTATTTACTGTGTTTTCAGACGTTGAAGTTAAATCTATCAAATCAGATAGCCTGTCCTTCATGTTATGTCAATGAGCATAATTTATTTGGCGATGCTCATATCCTAAATATGACTAGGTAACGGGAACATAATATCAATAATTGAAGAAAATCCCTGACCTCACTCACACTCGTAAACAAAAATAAAAAGCGAGGGATTTTTTTTAAACGTTTTAAAACCACACTGCAAAACCAGACCAAGAAAAATTATCATAGGAAGAAATTCACAGTGTGACGTAAAAAATGGTCACAGTAAACAAAAGGAAATTTGTAAATGTGAAAATAAATAATCTAGGTGCTAAAATGCTACTGGACACTGATATTTCAATAATCTGTGAAACTATATGGAAGGAAAATTGGAAAGTTTTCATTAAAAAAGACTTCAAAAGCCGCGTTTTTATTTTCTAGTGAGAATTATGTTTTTTGGAGAAATGACACGTAATGTCTCATTCCGTAATAAGCATTTAAAAACTAAATCTTATGTATTAAAAATGCTATGAATTTATTTGGTACTGTCTGGATGGAAGTATGTGAACTTTGGAATTTGCCGATAAACGTTTATTGTAAAAACGTAAGTGGACAAGCAACCTAACCTATTTAAATTGTCAGAGTGAAAATCTTAAGGAAGTATTAAAAAATGTTTTCCAGATGTTCTGTCAAATGAACAGGATCGGTATTCAAAATTCCAAGGAAAAAATGATTCGACAACAGTATGTAAGCCGTACCATTCCCAGTATTGGAACATGTCAACGAAGAGTTGAACAGACTCGAAAGAGTTGGTGTAATAGATAAAAATTAGCCATTCAAAAATGGGTTGCTTCTGCAGTGTATGAAAAGAAAAAAAATTAACAAATTGTATTTGCGCGGATTTCGTGACAGGATTAAACAGTTATTTAGAAACACATAACAACCTATTACCAAGTTCAGACGAATTTTTTCAAAGTTAAACGGCGAAAGAATATTTTCAAAGCTGAAACTCACTGATGCGTAATTACAAATTCAGATTGAAAATGAATGTTCAAAATTAACGACCATAAACACACACGAGGGATTATAGAAGTTTAACCGACTTCCTTTTGGTATAAAGTTAGCACTAGCTATTTTTTTCAACAAGCTATGGATATCATGCTTGCAGATTGAAATTTCGCAGTGGCGTATCTGTATGACATTTCAATCAAAAGTGTATCTAAAGAAAAACATGTTGGGCACGGGATTTTTTTTTTCAAGCTCAGTGAAGAAAAATGCGAATTGTTTTTGCCAAAAGTTAAATACCTAGGTCAAATTATTGATACAAATAGTCGTCAACCAGATCCGTCGATGGCAAGTGCAATTAAAAATATGCCTCCACCAACAAACGTGACTACGTTACAAACTTTTCTAAGACTGTCTAATTTCTATCAAATATATGTACATAATATGTATAACTTGAGAGCTCCATTGAATGATCTATTTAAAAAAGGAGTAAAGTGAAACTAGAATGATAACTGTCAAAATGCGTTTGACGAAAAAAAAAAGATTTATCATTAGCACACGACGATCCAAAAACAGAAATTGTAGTGGCGTCAGATGTTAGTAAGTACGGTATTAGAGCGGTGATTTTATACGAATACCATGGCAGTAAAATAAAAGCCTTCGCTCATGTTACCAACAGAAAAAAATTACAGCCAGATAGAAAAAGAGGCTGTACCAATTATATTTGCTGTGAAGAAATTTTCATAAATTTATTCATGGAAGAAATTTTAGGTTGCAACCAGACCACAGGCTTCTATTAACAATATATGGTTCAAAGAAAGGACTACCTCTGAATGCAGGTAATAGTCTACAACGCTGGGGTACCATCTTATTAAACAATGATTTTAGGTTGGAGTACCACTCGTCTAAAAACTTAGAACATGTAGATGAATTATCAAGATTAACACCTAAAAATACGGAGCCATTTGAGGACACGGTCATTGCAGCATTAAAAAGTGAAATGAAAAGTAAAAAAAATATTGTGCAACGTAGTAGGAGAGTTACCAGTTACCCCGGAAGAAATAAAAGAAAAAGCGGAAAATGGCGTCTTTATTGCGAAAATAAGAAATGAAATTGAAAGAAAGTTAAAAAGAACGAAATCCAGAGTTAAACGCTTACTCGCTTTGCAACTGTGTAGTAATGTTCGAGCAAAGGGTTGCAATACCTAGTGTGTTATAGAAGCGAATACTTAAAGATTTTCATAGCGGATATCCTGGTATTTCAAGAATGAAATCTCTGATGAGAAGTTTCGTATATTGGATCAGAATGGATCAAGATATTGAAAAAATAGTGAAAGCTTGCAGAGATTATGCCATCTATCAGAAAGATAGAACCTTGGCCAAAGACAGACACGCCGTGTTCAAGACGTGTTTACTGGGCCTATGAATAGTCATATTATCTTGTGGTAGTTGATTTCATTAAATGGTTGGAAATCTATAAGTGCGAAAATCTATAAGTGCGAAAATCCATCATCTTCAATGACAGTGAATTTCTTGCATGAAGTGTTTGCGAGATATGGCATAACAGATACCATAGTCTCTGATAACGGAAAGCAGCTCACAGGTAAACAATTCGAAGACTTTTCTAATAAGTTATCCATTAAGTATATTCCGACCCAGCCGTATCACCCAAGGTCGAACGGACAAGCGGAATGGTTATGAGAATGTTCAAAGTCTTGAGAAAGTAAATGAGGAAGCACTTCGAAATTTTCTGAGATTGCCTAACTCCAATACACCATTAGGCATGTCTCCGGCAGAATTAATATTTGCTAGAAAAGTAGAATCGGTGTTCGACAAGTTATTACCATGTCGAAAAACACGATAATATCAGCAAAAATCGGGAAGTTGATTTACCTGGTAAAATGGAAATGATTTGAACATAAAAAAAAACATCATAATCAGTTCAAAAAAAAAAAAGGTTAATCGATGAAAGACCTGAAAGATTGGAAGAACCGATAAAAATGCTATATGATGTTTTCGATGTGTCAGCAACACAACAAGTCGTGGAACCTACAATGACAAACTGCAAAAAAAAAAAAAGAAATGATACGGAAGAATTGAAAGTGGGTCCGAGACGGAAACGCTACAAAGTCAAGTACGTTCCAGAAAGACGAAGGGGAGATACTAATAAAAAATAAAATATTTATAAAAAGTATTAATCTCAAAAGGGGTGTGTGTGGAGTAAAATAGTACACACCCGGTGACTATATGTACTCGTCCTTAACTATAAATAAAGAGCCCCATGTCAGAGGTAAGAAGAAGAAAATGACGTTTGGAGTCAGGCAGTTCGCTGCGAGGCTCGCGACAGGCTTGTCAAAATCTCTGCTTTCGCGCGGAGAGGAACTCAGACGAGGTTATGCCTACAGGCAGTCTCATCTGGGGAGGTAGACAAACCCGACCCCGTGTATGCGGGGTCTACGAAAAATTTTTGGCCGAGCCTACGGGTTCTTAATCGCTCCTCATAAAATCCGGCCTTGTGCTCATCCTGCCTTGTGAGAAGATTTGATAAATACCAGAAGAAACCTTTTAGAGTCAGTCTTCAGATTAATTAATACAGGCATCACGGAGTAGATCCATTTTCCGAAATGCAATAAAAAATATTAAAGGCTGAATCATCGTAGCCGTAGGTATGACGATAAACTATATCCGACAGTAACGTCTCTCATCAACAGATTGGAGGGTGTTGAGGAGCGTGGAACCACCTCTTAATTGCTGTTGTTCCTATGCCCACCATGATCCTGTTAGGGTATCAGCTATGGGGAAATTGTTATTTTGATATTTGCTTGGCGGGTCACCAAGAATGTATAACAAAACATTAGGGCAAAAATACCAGCAATATATTTATCAAAATATAAAATTATGTACAAAATATCCATAGTTGAAGCCATA
>CAHIKZ030000202.1:1762500-1892500 GCA_903632075.3 Acanthosepion pharaonis
ATAGATTATATATACAAAAAATAAAAATATATATATATAAATATCGTTTTACTTTGAGTTCATCTTGGGAACAAGTCCAAAACACATTGCCAATCTGGTCGACTTTTCAAATACATTTATCGATCTGTGCTGTAGAATCTTAGTTAACAATCTAGACTAGTAAATCATTGATCGTAAGTTAAATCATTCCCATGTTCACCAAACTTTTGCCTAAGCTAAATTTTGTAAATACCTAAAAGCTCAAGTTTCGACAACTACAAGCCGTTATAAGTATAAGATGAAACATTTAAGTTGATTTGAACGAAAATCTATCGCTGACAGCTGTAATAACCCAACAGCTGGATTTGTGTATGACATTAATTCTAATCTTAAGTGTTTATTAAAAACATAGCTGTCGACTAATACTAACTGATTCTGCTAAATGCCTCATAAAACAGTACTTCGAAAACGTTCGCTAAATTCTTTTTATGCCAAATAAACACAGAAGAAAGCACATGTTGCTTTTTAGAGAGACAATTATTCGGCGAGCTGAGGTCATATAACGAGTGAGTCGGTTGCGTTCATTTTCGCACAAATACCCTTGTGAAAGGCACGAAGCCGTCCCTTCTCAATGGGTTAAATCGCATGGAAGACTGACCTCCGTAGCTTTGGCTGGTATAGAGTCTAAAGTAAGAAAACTCTGAATTTCAAACCCCGGAGAAAGTAACGGCGTTCACTCCACATTCTTTCCTAGTAATGCATGGAAATTCACGGATATTAAAGAAGAATCTGTTGATAATATAACTGAACGTGGTGTTAAAATATAAAAAATTGGTGCCTCTATTTTCAAACAAGAGCCTTTGATATAAGAAATGAAAGTATGTTTTATTATTTAAATTAACATTTTTCGGACTTGACATTTATTTTAGTTATCAAATTTATCAATATCTGTCTATAAATCTGAGATGATGTATTATGATTATTTACATTATTTACATTATTCGGGCTGTTATCATCATTCCCACTGCCATATTCACAACGTTCCGGCCGTTGTACGCTCCGGCCTTCTTCAGGCGATTGGAATTTCGATGCGAACCCTTTATTTCATCCACTGGGATTCCACGTGTCATGCCTCTTCCTCAGTTATTTCTCTTTAACTCATCACTCCACTGGTTCACCACTGCTTTAGCCTGGTATTGAACTCACAACTCTTTAGGTCTAGTCACTAGATCTAACCAACGCCTAAACGGATAAAGTACTGCGAAAGAATCTCTGTTTGAGGTTCTCTGGTAGCTTAGATTTCCAGATTAGATTCATTTCATTCAAGTCGGCCAGGCTTTAATTCTGAGAATTTTCTCATACTTTTCAGTAAAAGATTCAACTGATTTTATTGATTCAACTGAGCCAGTTTGTATTGAGCTTTACTGGTTGAACTGCTATGTTTTTTTTTCTTATTTTGAAACTGGTTTCTGTATCTGCAATTGTATCTGCAATTGTATGAGAATTTATCTGATCACAAGAATAGTGTATTTGACATTTGTCTTTAACTAGCACCGTTGATTTTAACAATATTTTTTTTACATTGTTCTCGGAAAGAGATAACTATTATTTTAAACAGAAATATTTTCCCTTTTAAAAATACGCACCATGTAGTAGGGTGAAAATCTCGTCAAAGATTTGCATTATTTATGCAAATTTATGGTCTTCATTTTCTTTTTTTAAATATAAAATATCGTATTTTTCTCAAAACCCAGAAAGAGAATCTGGTCATTTGTTTAATGAAAAGTAGCGTCGTATTTGAAAACAAACTTCCTTATAATAAACAATTGATTGTAAAAAGTGTCTGTTACGAAACTAGCTTTTGTATTTGATCAGGCTTTTTTAGTGTCAAAACACTTCATATTTTCAACTTCTTTCCCAATGTTTATATTCTTTTTATGACTGCTCTAAACAGTAGTTTATACTGTTAATAGCTATTCTAGCACTTTTCAAAACATTTCATCCATTCAGCTTGTAGTCAAACTCTCCGTCTTACTCTATACCTGTAATGAAAAGAAAATCAATAATATAAACATTATTTGTTTTGAGTGATTGTTATTAATTAGAAAATAAAGAAAAGTAATTAGGCCTTCAATGCTGTTTGAACTTGCAGGTATAGCTCGCGAGTATAACAAAGGCTTGTTGGTTCGAAGAGACCATTTTGTAAAGATTGATTGTACAAAGAACATCTTCTGTCGAGGAACAATACTTTTTTTTCATTGAAAAACATAGCCAAATGCTGCCGAACGTGGGTTAAAAGCATAATATTTTAGACCATCGTTTGTGTAGTGAATTCGATTCTTACAGGGTGTCATTGGTTAAAATTCTTTTACAAACCCTAGAAGCCGGTTCCTCACACCAAACCAAGGCCAGAAGTTCATACATCCGCAAATCCTTCGTTTTTGAGTTATTAAATTTAAAGTTTACAGTAGACGCTTTTTAAATCCAGAAATACTTTTACAAACTTTGGGGGAGGATTCCTGACACCAAAACAAGGTAAAATGTCCGTACAACATATATCCAAAAGGACATCGTTGTACACAGTAACACATAACAAGTATTCAAAATGTCCGCTTACTTCTACACACGCATGCACCCACCGAATCATTGACTAGTGGACTTTTCCTAATACACCAACACGGCCCCACAGATAAGCATCCAAAGGATTGATGTCAGGGGACGTTCAGGCCATCTTTCATGGTAGATATTAGCCAGTGTATCATGAACAATGTGCTGGAGCCCCATCATACAAGAACGACATGCTTATTCATACTATCAGGGGTATATCTTCTAGCAGGTCTGAAAATGTGTTCGAGATAAAGTCCCTGTAGACAGATGGAAGAACATATGGACCTACCAGATAGTCACTTACAATTCCAGTCCATACATTAATCGTAAACTGATGCTAGTGTCTAGCCGGTAATGTACCATGGGGATTCCGATCCGCCTACAAATGTAGGTTGTGTAAATTTATTATTATATCTCTTTCAAATGTTTCCTTATCCGTAAACAAGACTGAATAGACAAACAACAGATCGACAGTTTGTGCAATAAACCATCAGCAAAGGTTCTCCCGTGGTGAGTGATCAGAGGGCGAAAGACCCTTTACACATTGCAAATGATACGGATACAGGAGCAGTACTTGAAGTACCTACCATGCGGTACTATGAGATGTACAACATGCTATAGTGACTTGAAGTGTGCTGATACATGGATCCTCACCGACAGCCTGTGTTCTTCGTCAGGTGTACGAGCGGATCTCAGTCTTCCTCGATCCATAGTTTGTGGTGTCACAGATTCTGTTTCAGCGACGCGACGATAAACAGCATCAAAGTTTGGATGACTCGGATGCCTTTGGTCTTGAAACGCAATCTGATAGAACCGTGCAGCCTCGCGTCCATTACCATTCACGCGGCTGTATGTAAAAATCATATCTGCCTGCTACCGATACGAATATCCTGCCATTGTTAAACAGAGAACTTCTCAGTTAACTCATTTCTACACACGTTAAACCTTGAACAATGACTAGCCACAAATGTACACCAATAACAAATGTAACCTAGTCTACATGGTAACACAGCGCCACCTACCATAAACTTTCTTTAAACTTAATAACTCAAAAACGATGGATTTGCGGACATATGTTTATATGAACTTTTATACTTGGTTTGGTGTAAGGAAACCGCCTCTAAAGTTTGTAGAAGCATTTTGATACACCCTGTGTAGATGCGAATGTACACTCACGCATTCATATATATGTTATCTTGACCGGTCTTCATAAAAAGTGGTCATAAAATATTTATCTCTCTTTAAGTTCGTTCTTCGACACTTCCTACTTCCTCACTGCATATATATATATATATATATATATATATATATATATATATATGTGTGTGTGTGTGTGTGTGTGTGTGTGTGTGTGTGTGTTGAAACTGACAGTTAACTTGCAATGCTGATTTATATGTTTACAATCTATCTACCTATCTATCACAGTCTCTTGATCCATCTATTTCAGTCGTTTTATCTATCTATCTATCTATCTATCTATCTATCTATCTATCTATCTATCTATCTATGTGCGGGAAGGCGTTCGTTTTATGTATTTACTAGTTACTTAGTTGAAACTAGTGTAAAGCCGTTAGCATGAGGTACCCAGTGAACTATGACTCTTAATATAATGCGTTACTATTAATATGAACATATCCAGTAACACTTTGTGGTAATTGGTAGTTTTACGCCATATGCAATCATCTGACAAAGTTTTCTCTATATATAGGCCACCGAGGGCTTAAATGGGGATCGGGGAAAGGATAATAAATAGATAGTATAATAGAAACACAAGGATAAACGATAAAATATATTTTGTATGTTTGTTATTAAACTTGATAATATTTTAGTGCTGATGGAGTGCACTTGTTTTTTATAAATGTGCATGCGGGCTTAATTAAGCTGTAGTAAAGTAGATATGCCCCTACTGAGTTCTTTTCCGTTAGATTGCTTTACAATGCAGCGAACATCCTGTAAAAATTCAATGCGGCCTTCGACCAAGTTCTCCACCAACCTTTTCGTCCTCGATCTCGGCGGTGTTCGCCGAAAGCTGGGGAAGAGTGGGCTGCATACTTATAAGGTAACACGATGAAAGAAACGCCACGCCGAGAAATAAGAATGCAAATCCTGTTTTCCATATTGTATGTACATGTTTTATTCGGAGCTTCGCCTGCTCATCCGGGTGTAGTAGGTAGGTAATACTGTCAATAATGCCATGTCAGCTCTTCTCTCTACTAACTCCTTGCCCATCTACTCGTGGTGGCTGACAATACGAAAAAAGGTGGCTTCGGAAACGCAACACGTACACTTCCGTCTCCCGCTGAGAAAACAGAACTTCAAAAGGAATTATCTGATGATCAATCAAGCAGAAACACTTGAGATCAAACAAAACCGCCGCTTTCCTTCTATGTGGGTGACGATAATATCACATCCATTTCTTTTGTTTTAGTTATTCTTCTATTATCGTAATTAATTGAAAGAAGCGCAATGCGTTATCTTCCTACATTAGTATTTTCGTTATTTTCTTTTGAGTTCAGAGGATCTTATTGCGTTTTGACGATGCGTAAGAAAGAAAGATGTTAAGGCTACTATAGTGGAGAAGCCAAGAATTCTGGTGTTGTTTCCAGCCTTCGTTTCCCAGATTACTTTTCGAAACGACTGCTTTTCGCAGTGGGAGAAGATGTAGCTTGTTGACCTGATTACATATGTTCTCTCTCTTTTTTCTCTCTCTCTTTTCTGCTTCCTCCAAGAAATGATGCCTATTATGCCTCCATTAAAATAAAGCGAGTAAAACGAAACCTTACGAAAATTGTCTTTTGATGCAGCGTTGATGTTCTGGGGAACTGCCGATAGATCACTAAAATCCAGTGACTGTACGCACGCAATATAATAGGCTCGAATACCGACCCTTAGAGTCAGGAAAATGATTCCTTTAGTCATGAAATGTCGGATAATTACATTATCATTACTTATATCCCTATTCTTATTTATATAACTGTAAGCAATTTACTATTTGATTGATCTGACTTTATTTAATGCGGAATGATGTAATTATTTCTTTTTATTTGGTTTTCAGGTGCAAGAGGAAGTTCATCAGCTGAGAGAGAAAGTTCAAGCCCAGAGCAGTAGTGCTGAAAATCCGATCTCTATCGAAGAGTTGGACAGCGCTTTAGCTAAAACAGAACAAGAATTGCAGGTTGTTTGAACTTTCTTGTTTATAATTAAATGTTGAAATCTTGTTTTGGCTTCTGAGTAAAATACAATGAAAAATGTCTATGTTACTTTAAATAGTTTCAGTGCGTCAACAAACAAGAATCCATTGACACTCGCGCGTAATTTTGTGTTTGATCGAGATAGAAAGAGAATGAAAATACAGTGTATTTGTGTACGAGAAAAAGATAGTATACACGAACGGACAACAAATTTATCAGAATGTTTTGTTTTTAAATATATATCAGAATTTTATTTGAAATATCCTCAGTGTGAATGAAAAAATAGAAAGAGGAGTAAAAAAACAGAAAGAGGAGTAAAAAAACAGAAAGAGGAGGAAAAAATAGAAAGAGGAGTAAAAAAAATAGAAATAGGAGTAAAAAATAGAAAGAGGAGTAAAATTAGAAATAGGAGTAAAAAAATAGAAATAGGAGTAAAAAAATAGAAAGAGGAGTAAAAAATAGAAAGAGGAGTAAAAATAGAAAGAGGAGTAAAAAAAATAGAAATAGGAGTAAAAAATAGAAAGAGGAGTAAAACAAATATATGTTTTCTCATTTAGTTCATTTAAAATTACATTAACATAAAGGAAACTACAAGAACTCCTACAGAAAGTAGTGAAGGAAAGCGAGAAGAAAGGACTAAACATCAACTGTAAGAAGTCTGAATGCATGGTTGTTAGCAAAAGAAACAGCCCAGCATACAAATTACAGATTGGAGATACCTAAATCAAACAGGTGCAACAAATAAGATATCTGGGAAGGGCATTAACAGAGAACGGAAAGTGTGACACGAAAATCCGAATTTGGATAAGAAAGATGGCTTCCAAAAGCTGAAGAAAGCATTAAGAAACAGAAAAATTTCATTAGAAACAAAGAGAAAGAAACTGTTACTAGTCCTCCTATTATAGTGAGAACAGTACAAGGAGACTTGAAGCAAAAGAAATATGGTTCTACAGAAGGATGATGAGAATACCATGTTCTAAGAAGTTCTAGAGACAATAAGGACACTTATACTTAACATCAGGAAGAGGCAGTTGAAATTTATGTGGTGCATAATGAGGAAAGAGAACTTGGAAAATTTTATACTCACATGACAGACTAAAGTTAAGAGAGACAGAGAAAAGCGACGCATAATCTACTTAGTGTGCTTGAGTGAATAGATGATGAAGCAGAGAGACGGAGAGGTGGCAAAGGATTAAATTTATTAAAAGCTACAGGGGTCAGGAAATTGAGGAGAGACATGATCGTCAACTTCCTGAAGGTAAATGACACAGAAGATTCCAACTGAAATAGATGACCTGTTGGGATTTATTTTCGGCGAACATAATCCTAGCAACATCGAATATGCAGCTGACACTGCATTGATATACAGACTTAAAACGAAAATTGAAAACACTATTCGAAATATAAGCTCTAGGGGAGCAAGAAGAAAGGACTAAATATTATCTGTAAGAAGATACAATACATGTTTGGCAAAGTATGTATTTGGGACATCAAATCAAGCAGGTACTGAAGTCTTGGTAATGTAGTCACAGACAATGGAAAATCTGACAGAAGGCAGATTGGAATAATGATAGATGTCTTCCAGAAACTAAACAAAGTATAAAAAGATCGGAAAATGTCGTTAGAAACAAATAAAAAAGTGCTAAACAAAGAAGTTTTCTGTCTTAAGCAACGTAGAAACTAAAGAAAATTTTGTTATATTTGGGCCAGTGTTGAGAAAATTCAAAAGCGTCGCCATAACAAATTATTTTCCAGCATCCAATTTCTCTCTCTCACAGGCGGGATTGAGGCGTACCTCTTACTGCTCAATCGCTATTTTCATGGAAAGTGCTCGGACGAACTACAGTACTTGGTTCCGCCAGGTCTAACCCTAACGGCTGGGACCCGCCATACCACTTAGTAGAAAACCACGCATATTCCCGCCGTATTCCATCGGTGAGAAATAAGTTCCACTCGATCAGCTTTTTCTCGCAAACTACTGCTCTGTAGAACCGACTCCCAAGAGGATGTTTCCCCGATCACTACAATCTTAACCTGTTCTAGAGTTAACCGTTATCTTCCCTCGCGTCCGTATAAACTGCCCCGTAACATAGCCCTCTACCTCGAGTGGTCTCCAGGTCTCGTACAGTGTGAAACTTACTGTAAAACAACAACAAAATAAACTTATACATACAATCAGAAAGAGACAGCCGAAATGAATAATAAAGAAAAAGAGCCTGGAGAATATAACATTCACGGGGTACAGTGAATGAAACAGAAGCAAGGAGTGGCAGGGAGTAATATGGTAACGGTGATATTTACTCTTGCCTTATTAGTAAACATTTGGCATTCATTGACCAAACATCCAGTACTTCTGTCGATTGGAATTTTATTAAATATTTCTCATAAAACTATTTTTCAGTACTGATAGGAGTTTCCTTCCTAACTTTTTGTATGAAGTAGTGCGGAATGTCAACATCTTGACTATGTAATTATTTTCTCTTCGAGTTACATGCAATATTCATTTTGGTTGCTGCTGCTGTTGGTAGTCCTTAAGTGATGCGGATTTTTTTATTTGGTACAGTTTTTTGTTTGTGATTCTTTACCACAAGGTTTGAAGAACGATGGTTTTTACAAAGACTCACAGGCTTCACTCATTCAAAGCCATTTTAACCATTGATCTTAGAAATCGGTTGTATACAGCAAACAGTTTAGATATTTATGAATGAGTTTGGCGTCATGTATGTCATCAATATGAAATCTCGGGATGACGAATCTATTTAAAACATGACTCCAGATTTTAGTTCAATATTTGTAACAGTTTTCAGTATTGGGCGAAACAACCTTTAACGCAGCCTATTCTATGTTCAATTTTCTTATCTCTTATACTAAATTTGTTACAACTGATCCATACACCGAGTTATTTGTAGTGTTTAGTATTTACTAAGTTCACATCCTGAATTTTTAAGATGGATTCAGAGTAGGTACCGTCACTGATTTTATTCCAATTCCAGATAATAATTTCTGTTTTGGAAAATTCTTGGGACACTTGTAAAGGATGTTGATTTTCTGTTCAAGACCATTCTTATCCTAACTATGAATACCTGTTTATATGTGAGATTTGCAGAAAAAAAAACACCAGTCGCACTGTAGATTAGGCCATAACCGATCATTTGTTTTGACAGTACGTGTACACTATATAAAAATATCTCAACAAAATAGATATTGTAAAAAAAACATCATTTGTAAATATATTAACACATTTATTGAAAGAGAGACACTGAAATATTTAAGTTCTTGCAAAAAAAATACTAAGCATCCTTTTATTACTTTATCACAAAATACTAAAGAAAAGTAATGGAATGTTATAGAGAAATACGTAGCTAATACAAATAAATTACTATTAAAATAATATAAAACTCACATCAATAGGAAAAATAGTGTTATTAAATCATTTATAAAAATATTTATGAGTTAGTCTTTTTGGTAGCCCGACTTTAGGAATTTAAGCGTAGTAAACGATTGACGCTGCATATTTTCTTTGAATATCGTAGTTGACAGGAAATCAAGAAGCCCGAAGTGAGATCCATAAATGAAATGTACGAGAGAAGAAACTATTAGTATATAACTTACGGTTACATTTAGCAATTTCAACTAAAAAAAAATGATGCGACCTAGCTGCCAAGCTAGTACTACGATCAAATTCATGATAACAAGGTACCAAAGCAGAAAGTTTATCAAAACAATTGCTATGTAAGTATTTATAGAAATGGCACAAGGGACCTACGTCTGGGAAAGTGACTGAAGCCGAGATACCAAATCGGGATCGATGGCATTGCAGATTATTCTTGTCAATAATCTCGAGACATGACAGATGGTGCAGACCAGATGTGGCAGTAAAAACAAGTGTTAATCCGCTTAACGTAACTGGCATTGTGTTTCTCTGATGTAGATATTGCTTCCTTTGCAGATAATGCATTCATTTTTGTAACGACGCTGTTTTATCAACGAAACATATCGAAGTAAAACTTGTACGATGTGTTTTGTATAGTTACCATTCCATCAGATTCACATCCAAATTTACCAGCACACATACATGTATTCACATGTAATTATCGGATACTAACTGCCAGGAGAGTGACTCGTTACGCCTTCTCGAGCTAACATCATCGGCTGAGAGGAAGTGGAAAGACTATATTCAATCCGTTATTCTGTCTGTTGCTAAGAAAGTTGGTGCAATGTGTCGCGCTAGACAATCTTTCTCTCTAGAATCTATCTTACTTATCTATAAGTTTACCATTCGTCCATGCTTCGAATATTGCTGCCACATATGGTCCGGTGCTTCTGCTATATATTTGGAGATTCTTGATAAAATCCATAGAAGAACCAGCAATATTATTGGTCTTGATCTTGCATCTCGGCTTCAGACAATTTCCCACCGCCATAAAGCTGCTTCCTTGCGACTTTTCTATGAATACTTTCAGGGTAATTGTTCGCATAAACACTTCGCTTTATGAATTTAAACATAGTACTTAACTGGCGACGAGCTATCATTAATTTATATTAGAGTTGGCTAGATGTAACCGTAAGTTCTAGGCTAACAGTTTCTTTTCTCGCACTTATCGCTTGTGGAATAATCTTCCGGTTCCATGCTTTCCAGCAAAGTTTAATTTTCAAATATTTAAATGTAATGTCAGTCGCTATCTACTGTCTTCATTACTCTTCTATTGTTCTCTCTTAGTAATGTTTCTGTTTTTTTTTATTCTTTCACACCCAGTAACCGCTTGTATGTTAGTGCCTTTACTGCAGGAGGTGAATTCGATTTAAAAAATATACGAATATATACGTAGTTCTACAGATATATATAGCGAAACATATAGAGCGAAGCACGCATGCATAAATATATACATGTGTACAATGATAAATACTGGAGACTGTTAAATGCATACTTCGACAAAAAAGCAATATAGATAATTTTGCATATAGATATATAGATATTTATTATTAATCTTTAAATGAATCATTGTATGTATAGTTGCGTGCATTTTACTTGATAAGATGTTAATTTGCATTTCTGTCCACATACGTCAGTATATCTTTATATCCATATGATTTCAATGTTAATCTAAAAACTCCTCTGTCGCATTGGTTTGCTCACATATAAAGGGGGCTGCAAAAGTAGATATACAGTAAGTATTATACAAGCGTTACGAGTCTTAGTGATTCTAGGATTCATTTAATTCGTTTTCTCACGCAAGCTAAGTTCTGTTGATGTCATGATTCATTTCATACGGGAAGCTTGTCAGGAAATTGATGCTGATAAAGAACTTTGCGTGAGTATGTGCGTAATTGTCCATTCTCGCACAGAGGAGTGTGTGAATGCTGAAGGAAAATAGTTTGAACATTTGAGGGATTGATATGTTTAGTATTGATATGTCTATTATTAATATGTCTATTATTGAGATGTTATTACATATTGATTATCCTTTATTCGAAATTCCCAAATCCGAAAGTTTTTTTAAGCTGCTGACATGACATTCCACAACTGAAAAAATTCAGAAAGCAACATGGCTGCCCATAACATTGATTATTGCGTTGCAGGGTTAGAAATAAAAAGCTGACATTTTTCAGTTTTCATTACATTTAACTGTAATCAGAATCCATGTTTTGTTTTTATACAAATACTGTACCTTTATATAGAGTAACATTTTAATCAAAACATGGTATCGTTGGTAGAGACTGATAGCTTACCGAATTTTCCTTTTCACACTAACAGTGATGTCATCGATGATGTACTTCTAACTTCTCACACCTGATATAGAAGTAGTCTTTAGTGTTGCATTTATATATTTTTGTAAGTGATGATCATGATTTTTGTACACCTACAGAAATTACAAAACATTATTTTTACGTGAAATCTTAATTTCACGACTTATAAATTCTTATGAGCATTAAATAAATAGCGTATGTATATGCACAAATTTTTTGATTAAATTTTATATAAAACTACTTTCAGTGTACATCTTACTTATATAAAACTACCTTCAAAGTATATCTATAATCTGTATTATAAAATGTAAAAGAGTATCGTGTTTATGCTTAAATTCCATTTACCAGCTGCCCTATTTTATAGATGTAATATACCAATTAAATAGCCTGTATTACAAAATTCGAAAAAATCTGAAAACCGAAGCACTTCCAGTTCCAAGAATTTTGGATAAAATATTCCCAATCTGTATTGATATATTTGTATACAATATTTTTTGTACGCAACTTAGTTTTTCATTACTATATACTTATTTTTCCATCTCTATACCTACGTGTCTGACCTCGAATTAAATCCTTCGAAAACAAATTATATTTTTAAGTTTGGAGAGGACTGCTTCATAGAACTCAAACTTATCTGTGCTAGCTGAAAGTTGAGGCAGCCCCGAGCAAATCAAATTCGTCTTATTTGTTCAGTGCTAATGATATAAAAGTGGCAAAAGACAAAATAATACAGATTGCCCTGAGGTCAGAGAGGAATTGGTGAAAAGACAAAATGTATGTCGCAATCATTTAGTCGGTACATCGAGGATTTAACAAGAATGTTGGGTGCGATTATTGAATTGCTTCTCGCAACGCGACAAAATTGAATAAAAATAAAGAAAGAAAAGAAATAAAGGTGAAAGAAAACAATCAGTATTTATTCCCTTACCTATGTGTGTACACATTCGAACCTATGTTTGTTTTTCGTATAAAATCATTATCATATTTATTAAATTCTGCAGTTCGATTTCTCGCGCCAGCCAACACGGGAAGATGATTAAAACTACACGCTTGAAAAATAGGTTCATGCAAAGGTATGCGGACCTACACATATCTTTAGATATGCGACTACACTATTTTTAATTCCAAGCATTGCTCAGACGACTGATGGGATTCTTTATGCTCTTTTCATTGTTAGCATATCGTTTCAGTCGGTCCATTCTACATCCTTCTTCTGCTGTACAATATTAGAAAATATTTTTTTACTAACGTTCAAGGAATAAAAGGCTCAAAAGCCACTCAAAGCAGAGGGTTACCGAATATGTGATATGAATGTGAGATAATCTAACAGAAAATGAAGGTTGTGATTATATAAAAGATAGATAATTACTTACTCTTGAGTTGAATAGGTTAAGATTGTAGTGTTTGATGGCATACAGGACTGTTCAAAGTAGTGGCACAAGCTGGGTTACCTCATTCCCAAGAATGGGAGCCGCACAAGCTGTCATTTTTCAGGAGTCGGCTTCATTGAGATAATTCTATATTTTATTTTATTTTTTGTTTGGTTCTATATTTTCATTTTACACATTGTTAAACAATTTTTAATGTACAATTTGGATTTCATTTTTGAAAGTTTAATGTGAGCACTTTGTTCAGATATGGTCAAACGTACTAGATTTCTCCATTTCATTTTTGGATATGACTTCCACATGTTTTTCGAGTATGACTTTAAAGGAATAGTCTGTTTATCCTGTATATATTTTTCTTATTTGCTTATTTTTCTTATTTGCTTATTATAAATACAATATTTTGTCAAACAGTACTTCTCGTGAGTGACCATCTATAGAAATATAATGATTTTAAGCTCCTGTCTTTCATCTAAAACAATCTTGACTGATTGTTCGAAACGGTGCGTAACAACAGTAGCAATAAAACCAATAAGTTCAGTAGTTCAAACATTTCTAGGAATGAAATGACTCTTTCTAAATTTATATGTAAAACACCTCACTATGATATATATATATATATATATATATATATTAGTACGAGGCAAAAATGGACGCACCCCTAGAAATGAACAAAATATAAAGCTTATTACATTTGTATTTACATTTATTAATATGCCTAAGCATTGTTCCGACTTCAAGAAAGGTCAAGTCGCTGCTTTTCATGATCTTGGACTGTCGAACAGAGCGATAGCTGATAAGATTAATCCAAGTGAGTCATGTTTCCGCAAGTTAATCAAAACGAGAAATCAATCTGGAACAAGGCGTAACAGATCTAGCCAACCGCTAAAAGATACCAATAGGGACGATAGAAACTTGGTTCGACAGTGCAAAAATGATCGATTTTCAATAGCACAAGAGGGTTCCAAAGCGGTAAGTCTAACAGGTTCTTTAAGAACAGTCCGATGCAGACTTAAAGCAAAAGGCATTGTTTCCAGATGCATAAAAAGAAACCTTTCGTATCTGGAAAAAATCGACGGGCAAAGTTGGCTTGGTGCAAAGCTCATTTACACTGGACTAAATTTGATTGGGAAGATGTTATGTGGGGTGAAGAGAGATCTTTTACTCTTAGATATAAATGGCGAATACGTGTTTGGTGTACTCCCGGTAAAATGAATACTCCTGTGACTACCAAGAGTACTATTAAATACGGTAAAAAAATTAACGTTGGGGGTGCATTCTCAGCAGCAGGAGTTGGTAATTTGTACAAAATCAAGGCAATCGTGGAACGGCATCAATACCACAACATTCTTGTTAATTAAATGTGGTTTTCTGCTAAAAAACTTTTGCCCAAAGTTAACGCTTCACGTTCCAACACGATAACGATCCTAAGCATAATGCCTTAAAGAATAAACTTTATCTAGACAGGAAGCGCGACTAGGATAATTGCAACTCTTCCAGTGACCTGGTCAGAGTCCTGACCTTAACCCAAATGAAAACCTTTGGGGATAATGGACAAGGGTGCCTGAAATAGGAAAGTTAACACAGAAGATTAGCTTTTTCACGAATTAAAGAAATGCTAGAAAAATCTGGCGAAGGACGTTGACTTAATAAATTTAGTCTATAGCATGCCACGTTATTAAAGCAAAAGCTTATCCAACAAAATACTAAATAATTTTTTGACTTTGTATAATCTACTTATGTAGACCTGTATTAATAAATGTATTCTCTTAGTCACTTGTCTTGGTAAAAATGCAAAAATCGAACTTTCTATGGGTGCGTTCATTTTTTTGCCTCGGATTGTATATATAATAATAAAAATTAAATATAAAAATATATTGAACCAAAGAAACGAGATTATATAGCCATAAAAATAATTATAAATTATCTTATAAATAGAAATTTATTTTAATTTTAATTTTGCAGTCATACAATTATTTTGCAGTATTCATTAAAATCATATGCTTTGATTTGGTATATATATATATATATATATATATATATATATATATATATATATATATATATATATATATATATATAATGTTTTGACATGTTTATTTTTTTTCACTACTTTTGTCATATATATAATGATGATTGTTATTATTTGACGTAAATTAGATGATGATATACATTTTGATTTAATTCCAACGTATTTCACTAGCTATCATTTTTACTTTCCCCTCCAAGCTTGTTCATTGTACTGACACATTTCTTCCATACCCCTCTCTTCAATAATATAAATCCACAGATAAATATTTCTAGGTCAAACAGTTTAGACTTTACTTCCTGTTCTCTTGTGATTTAGTTTTAAAATAATATTTTTTTAAAAACATTGTCTGGATAAGTTTAAACCATTTTGTAATTTCAGTCTGATGAGGCAGGTATTAAAAGCTTACCTGCTGAAATAAATTTATTACCGGGTTTATCGAGATGTTTTAAGTTTCTCCTTTGGTATATATATATATATATATATATATATATATATATATATATATATATATAATAACAAGAGAAAAAAACTATTCTTATCTGACGAGTTACGCCCTCTGCAGAACTTTATCGAGGCAAATGTAGGATTTATTTTGTTGCAGGTGTTTATGCATAAAATCAAGGATGTCATTTGTTTATGAAGCATTTTAAATTTGAGAACGCTCATGAATATTCATCAGGTGGTTGAAAAATCAGTCAAAACATGTGAAGGCCACAAAGTGCCAAAATTCAAAGTCTGGTAAGACAAATGTAAGCGAGTAATATTCAAGAAATTTTTGTTAATAAATGAATGGTGTTTAAATTGTGATCAGATTGTTATGGTTTGGAATGGACGTATGTACTGTATATCTTCCAAAACATGAAGTAATGGATTTAGCTTTTTTCTTTTAATATTTCAACACATTTAAAGACCTTTATAAATGAATGACATCATTGCTTTTGTATATAAACACGTGCAACAAAATAAATCCTGCATTTTCCTTGATAAATTACCTGAGATGACTAAATGCGTCGGCTAAGAATGTTTCTCTTTTTGTCTTATATATATATATATATACATTGTGTATACTTAGGCAGAAATTTTTCACTGATGCATGTTTCATTAAATAATATAGTAGATAAGTTTTCTCTATTTATTTTAAGTAAGTTCCTTTCATATTATCTGATGAACTTAACAACATTATTATTGAAAGACGAAAGGAAATCACCATATTGATACATATTTAAATCCAATCTAAGCTTTCGGATTACATAAGCCATTATCAAAGATGACAATTACTTTTCAATATAGCAACTAATACACGGACGAAACAATAATGATAGTCTGTTTTTGTTGCACGAAAAATTTCAAAGCAACGACTAACTCGTGTATACGAGACGTGGAAGCGAAAATCGTGTCGCAGCTCGTGACGTCAGACATGACCACGCGAGAGTGAAAACGAGATGTATTAAGTATGGGAAGCCGTTGTTATAAACCAATCGCTTCTGTTATCAATTATAGTCGTTTAAGAATATTTGTGGACATTTCGTAGTTTATTTTGTTCAGGTTAGGTTTCAACTGATTTATGTATATAGCTTCAAGAATTTTTAGTTTTTGTTTATTGTTTTCATGTTTAAATATAATTGTGTTTTCAACGAGGATTTTCCGGAATTGTGTACGCGACCAGGCATGTTGTTTTAAATGCCTAAAAATGTTAAATGCCTAAAAACATGTATCAATATGGTGATTTCCTTTCGTCTTTCAATGATAATGTTATTAAGCTTATCAGACAATATGAAAGGAACTTACTTAAAATAAATAGACAAAACTTGTCTATATTATTTAATGAAACATGCATCAACACACACACACACACACACACACACACACACACATAAATATATATATAAAAATGCATTTTTATATGGTTATTTAATAAATATAGCTAATTCTGTTACAGCATTACAACATAGAAACATTAACTGAGATGTGGACGAACTTTATTCATGAATAAAGTATCGTAAGTTTATGCTGTTGGCTATCATTCAGTGGTAAATATTCCATCACGAAGGGAATATAAAGATGTCAGGCTGAATAGCAATCATTTTTTCTTTTCTTTTCACTCTTTATTCCTTCCTTTCTGTTTTCCGCTTTCGGAAACACTTCTACAATCGCAAGCAAAAAGAAAGTATGGATGAAATTCCGTTCCCACACGACCTGTCAAATCTTAGAATCTGTTCATCCATCAATCTGTGAACTGTTTGAGTTATCTCCCTTGGTGTTTCATTCTAACTTATTGCTCTCCCTATAAAGAAGATGCTTGGTGCTTATTAAGTTTAGTTTAGTATAGGAACATGCTAAATGGAGACATGTAGATGAGAAGATTGTGTGGCACCAATATTCAAAGTAGGAATGGTCTTCTTACTTTGAAAATCGGTATGAAAAACTAAGTTTTTTAGCTCGAACACAGATCACTAGCATCATCAGAGGGAAATGTTCCTCTATCTTAGACACGTGGCATTTAAACCAAGTATTAGTGAAACGTATCCTATTTTCAAGAAACGTGATATTCCTCTTTGTAATCCCGAGCACTTTAGCTCCATCTACGATGCATTTTATAATTAATACTCATTGAGTTGTGGAACGAATCAAAATTTGCCTCAAGGTCAAGTTTATGGAGCAATGAAGAAAGAATGACATGGATTAAGGAAACTATCGTGATTGGTGCAGGCCAACTCAACACCATCGACTGAGCGTCGGGACAACTCAAGACTGAGACAATTCAGAACCGATACAACTCAGCACCAGAAAAATATAACCTCTTTATAACCGAATAAAAGTAATTTATTAAGGATTAAAAACCATATTTAGTGAATATTTTTCTTCAAATAGAGCATTTGAAAAAGCATTATGTAAAATATAGACCAGATTTTTTTTTAATTATTGTTAATAAAGTAAATCGTGAAGAAATTTAATTTTTTTAAAGTAAATTGACATATAAAAAATAAGAATTTCCGTTTGCTTTATTAAAAATAAATACCATTACGATTTACTTCATTAAAAATAATTAAAAACAAAAAACGTTTTTATTTTGTTTTGCATTTTTTCGATTTATTTTATTAAAAAATAGATAAAAACAAGTGTGTTTTATTGAATTATTTTTTATATGTCAATTTACTTTATTGTCATTTTGTGCTGAGTTGTCTCGGTCCTGAGTTATCTCAGTAATGAATTGTCGCGGAGCTCAGTGTTTAGTCGGCGGTGTTTAGTCGTCTCTTCTCTATCGTGATGACTCTTTGAAAGCACACATCCGCGGCCTTCCTAAAGCATTCCACTGGCTAGACAGTTTCATCCTACGATGTTATTTTTTATTGCTGTTTGTGTCGGTGTGAACAAAAACTGAGAAAGGCCAGTGTCATTTCAAAACGGAACGGAAGGTGAAAATATCGTCACGGCGGAAACAGAAACACGAATCTTGCTTGCAGCATAAAAGTTTATTTATTTACGGATTCACCTGGCACTGTCTGGCATTAGATATGTGACACTTCGAACATCTTCACGGCAACTTACGTTTCTATCACGACACACTAAAAAACACGAGCTTCCATTCGACCAGCGAGAATTTTGATCGTCTCCAACTTTTTCTCGTCACTCTGCTCTCCAACGACGGTTTCTTACCGTAGTCTCCCCGTTCACTGTTCACTTTTTTACTACCGCCTCTCTGACCATGTCTACATCACAACAGACCGCTTGTCATCCGCTAACGGACAGTTTCTTACTGACTGCTCCAACTGTGTCTTTTTGTATGTATGTCCACGACTGGAATACTCTCCTTTCCGGCCGAGTGGCATTGATCCTGGAAATTTTTACTTATTTATTTGTTTCCCTTTTTTCCTAATTGTGGACATCGAGTGGTTGTTTTAATGATTTCACTTGTAGAGTTTTTCTGCTGTTCATAAAACACCAGTCGCTTGAGTCTAAGATAAAATCATTTTCAACCCACTTTGTGGGTGTCCTCAGCTTGATCGGGAAATCCAAAGAAAAATATAATATACTGGACCACAAAAAAAAAAAAAATTAATAGAAGTTTAGGACTTTTCTTTCACTTTGATCTAACAATCTTATCATATGTTTTTTTTTTTTTTTTTTTTTTTTTTTTTTTTTTTTTTTTTTTTTGCTATATAAGATTCAACAAGATGCTGGTAGCAGATAATGTTTTCGTCGCTGGGAGATTATATTTGTTGAGTTTTAATTATAGACATAGTTTAGAAATTTCTTTTTATAGACAAGCAATTTCTATGGTTACAAAAAATAGTTCTTTAAAATTAAAATTAAAATTTTCTTATTTTTCTCTAAACAATAGAACAAGACAGCTCAATTTGCTTATCAGATTAACAACAAAGTAAAAACCATTCCTTCGGCGATATTCGAGGTTGAACCTCAAACCGATGTGTACAGCATTCAACTAGGGAATGGTGATGCAGAAATTGCGTACCAACAGGAACAACAACAGATTATTCAACAAAGTCAAAGGCCATGGTATGTTCTTTATTTTGATTTCACTAATTTTTCTCTAGTACGTAAAGGGATAGAAAAAATGTTGATTTTTAATTTCGATTTTGGTAAATTGTATTCAAGAAAAAAGGGGATCTCCTCTCAGAAAAAAATACGAATTTAATTTGCATTGAAGATTGCTTCCTACTCTGAAAGTCTGGAAACTAATCAATAAAGCATGCAATATAAACCTATTTGCATAAAATAGAAATAGCATTAAATCGTCTTCCTTCCTCTTGCATGACTACAGAAATTATTTATTAACTTAAATTCTAAATAATATGAGATTGAAAGTATTGAGCTTAGCAATATTTCTTTAGAATGACAAGTTTTCTATAACTACATTTGTCTTTGCTTGAAGGATAACACTGCAACTATTTAATTTACTTCATAAATCCCTGTACTTATCTTTAAAATCAAACAAGCGTGCACAACTCATAAAACCAGAAAAAGTTAAGTTAAAAGAAAAAAAATAACTGATTCTTAAGGTTGGTTTATTATAACCAACCTTAAGAATCAGTTATTTTTTTTCTTTTAACTTAACTTTTCCTGGTTTTATGAGTTGTGCACGCTTGTTTGATTTTAAAGATTTGTAATTGACTGTAATGAAGTGGGGTGCCAATTTACTGCAAACATGAAACCTGACTATTCATTATTAAACATTTTATTCACCACACTATTTCATCAATTGTTATTGGTCAGTGTGGTTGTGAAGAGGCTTTCAAAGCCCTCGTCCGATATGTGGGCCTTACATTCTCCGCTGCAGTGTATGAGTGACTGCTCCGAGATTTCTGAGGCGATCGATTATATAACAGCGTATATTGCTAATATTTCTTACTCCTGTAAACTAGATGCAGGTGTGAGATCACGTGCTTCTCCATTTGATGACCGAGATTAACTTCAGGTCACCTACTTAGAGCATTTGGCTTCATTGATTCGGTGTGAAATTTTAGTGCAATGTCACTTCCCTTATGCCTAATGAAATATTAAATGAAAGAAAAAATATGATAAAACTCATTAACAATTTCGTACGTTTGCTAAAATGGCAATCTTTATAGAAAAGCATTCTCTGATAAAGGTATTATAACTGACTGCTTTTGAGGCTTAAATTTGTTTTAGTTTAAGGTTTCAATACGTTTTAATTTCCACAGATTGTAAAAAATTAAAAGATTCTCTTTATAGAAGGGATAGTTTGTCTGTTAGCTCTACACAGCCACATGGTATCATTCATACTGTCCTCAAATTCGGTATACATACTAATCAGACCCAAGTGATGGTTTTAGCGTAAAAATGTATATCTCTATCCTTTTATATAGAAATAGCTTTTATAATCTATCCATTTATCCATTTGTTGTAAAACTATATTTTTTTTCTTATTATTCATATCTAAGCAAAAAAATATATTTCAGCTTTGAAAAAGTAATCTGGCTGAACAATTAATCTTTTTAAAATATACTACATATTTTCATAATATTTAATTATTGGAAAATTACCAGGCCAAAAAAAAAAAAGAAAAAAAGAAAAAAGGAAACCCGTTTTTTTTTCTCTTTATGCTACTAATTACTCTTACCTGGATATTGTACATGACTAAAAATGAACCTTGATGCATGAATGAAACTAGAACAAATGTTTAATTGACAACATTGTAAAGTATTAGGTTGAATTATAAGTAATTTCTGTTTTGAGGAATCAGTTATAATGTCAAATATAACTGTTAATCACAAGCAGTTAAGAATACATTTTGGGTATACTAAAATACTTTAGGTTTTGTACGGTAGTGGAAGAGTACATACGGGATTAAAAGAGGAGTTTTTTTTCCTCAATGACAGCGCAAGGACTTATACAGCAAGAATAACGCATGAAAAGATTTTGCAACTCGGTTGATCTATTCTATCTGAACCGCCATATTCAACTGACCGCCATATTCAGCTGACCTTACACCAGCCGATTTTTAGAAAAATATTTCGATCGCTGAAAAACGCTTTAATTAGAAAAGATTTCTCTGGTTAAAAACCAGATTCAAGAGTTCGTCGAGACCCTTTAACAGTCTGCACAATTTTACTCAAAAGTATCGAAAAGCGGCAACAAGTCATTAATGGAGAATATATAGTTGAATAAAATGTAATTGTACTATTTTTGGGAAGAATAAAGTTGATGAACGGAAATTATTTGTGACTCAACTCTTCTAGTTATACATTATATTTCTTTCACGTCGGTCTGAGAAGTTAAGTACGGCTACTTTTCACGTTTATGTATATAGCCTTACCAGCTCATAATTATATTACTAAAGAATACTTTTATTGTCATTACAACCAACTGCGATCCAACTGTTGATCTTTTATCCGGTGTAGATGGATACTTGAGCTAGGCTCATACAAATGGCGTGGATTTGCAGATATGTTTTGTATTACTTAGGTTATAAAATCTAATTATGTATGAACACCAGTAACTACAAAATATGCACACCAGTCATTAAAAAACACGCAAAAAAAAAATTCATAATTAAATAATTCCATGCGAAATCTTATACTTGCATGAAAAGATATATTAAAAAGTAACGCATTAAAACAATGACATTGTTAGCCACTTTGTATTAACATAACACACATTGTCTATTTATTTTAAGATGCAATCATTGAAGGTAACTCTGTAAAACATGCTTGGAAGTTCATTGATATTCGATTAATAAAAAAGAGTCATTAGGGATTTGGCGGATATTTCAGTGTTAATGAAACTATTATTTTTATGCGTTAAATATAGAAATGTTTACAGGATCATCAATGAATTTAATTATTTATTTAAATTTTTAGAGAAAGCTTCTTTAAACACATTATTTTAGTATTTTTATTTATCTTACTGCTTTTGTTTATCTCAATACTCTGAGCCGAAACATTTCGAAATCGGAAATAGAGGTGTTCAATGAGATTGAAATACTCTTCTCAATCCCCAGGCACCTGTTTTTCATTAAAAAAATGTAAGTGGTGGCAAAATGACTAGAAATTCGTACCTCATTTAACCCTTAAGCTGTGGGCATTATCAATTGATGTTTCACTGGAAATCAGCGGATATCTTCAGTTGATGATTTAATCTTTTTCCAACGATGCGGCCAACATTCATTTATGTCTCGAGTTTAAATGAATAATAGACAACTATAGGACTCATGAGGTTACTGTTTACTAGGTTTCATTCATTTTCTGGAGTATTTTCTTGAAAATAAATCTGGAAGAACAAACCAAAGACTGTGCTATACATGCATGCATACATCTCGAGCAAAAGGGGCTAAAATGGTGACAATTCGGTGCAAAGAATGCACAACTTCATTATGCATGGATTATTTCAAGAAGTATCACACTTTAAGATATTAAATATTTGAACCTAACATTTGTTTATGTCTCCTTTTTTCCTTCTATAATCTAAAAGAGTTAAAATATTATTTTTATATTTTTGCATGTAATTGAAACAAAAATAAGCATAAAAACTACCGTTTAAAATATGAATATTCTCGTTTTTTAACAGTTTGGCGAGCACCTTTGTGCAAGCTTTTCTCACTTTTTAAGAGTTAATCCTTAAATGTTACTTTTCCGAAGTGGTTTTCAATATAGTTCCCTAAAGATAGGCTCTTTAGGAGCAGGATACATGTTTAAGTTTTTATTTCCTGTTTTTCGCTGTAGCGGCCGAAAAGTGTGTCGTTTTTGAGTATTAAACGATAGAGTAAGGGTAGCAATAAATAAAGATTAATCAGTGCTTTTTTTTACAAAAATGAATATTATTCTGTTATCAGTATTTTTGCCGGAATTATTTTCGCCGATACTTTTAATTTTATGCATTTTAGTTTACTGCTGTAGTCTTTGGTAACAAGGGATCAGTATTTGAATGAAGGTAATTCAATGGCAATCTTGCTGCGCATAATTCGCTTCGACACATGTGCATGTAAACTTTGTGCCACACTAAACCGAGTCTATGCTAACATTATGTTCATAATATCTGAAATTTTAGGTACACATCTCTCAACTCTTTTGGAGAAAGCTTGTTACCACAAAGGCATGCAGCTCGACCATCACCAGGACAGCAGGTAAATATTTCTTTGTTAAATGAATAATTAAAGACTAATTAGTTCCTGTCAAGACTGATAAGAGACTTTTTGTCTGGACATGTAAGTTTTTTTTCGGGTGTGTCGGCTATTGTTATATGACTATGATAAGACATTTTGTCAGGTGACCTAGCAATGTTTGGTCATTTGATCAGCTGTTGACAGTGGACCGGAAACTCTTAATAAAACCCTGTAAATATGCACATCAAATTAGGTTTATTATTAAAGGTAAAAATAGTCGTAATTAAAATTGACTTATGATTGTTTTTATCTATACAAATACGAAAATGTATTGAAAGTGGACAAATTACCAAGTTATGTACAGTAAATTTATATCCAGGATCATGACACCTATCTCCTTTCCTAATAAAATTACTGTTATTAAAATTCGGGATACTTAAAATCAATAGCAATAAAACAAATACAAAACCCATAGTAAGTTGACTGAGGCTGGAAGTTAAAAATTGAAATTTAAAGATAAGTGTCTTCGCATCTTCACCGTTTCTTGAGATGTAAAATTATAATCAGAGTTTGTTGCGTTTTGTTTCCTCTCCAAACATATTATCCAATGGATAAATACATAATTTAGTCTGAAGAAGCCGTTTTGAGGGATGAAACGCGTGACAAATTTTTTAACGATTTTGTAATAGTAATAGTATGTGACAGTCTGTTTCATGCTTAAATACAATCTTCAGGCTATCTATCTATCTATCTATCTATATATATATATATATATATATATATATATATATATATATATATATATATATATATATCATTTCCCCACAAGCCAAGGGGGAATGCCGCTAGTACGAAGGGGGTTACAGAGACTGAAAGTGAGAGAAAAGACTGAATATTGGAGGATTGAGGAAAAGATAAAAGATGAACGGGATTCAAGAAGATAGAATATGGCGATTGATATCGTATTTAATTTTTGAAGATTGTATTTATCAGGGAAGTAAGTAAACGGAAAGAAATTCCACAGGAGGGAAGTGGAAGTTGCATTTAACTATTTCGACCGTAAACGGTTGGGACCCAGTTGCCAATCTAGTAGCACGCTTAAATTCATTATCTCAGGCACAAATGGAAAAAATCTCATCAGAGCAGTTGCTATGAAAATATTTGCAGAAAAGTCAGAGAGGAACCACGCCACGTCGGTGAGAAAGTGACGGTCGAATTGCCAAGTCATGATCATTACATATCCTTCTTCAGATTTTGTCAAGAACCTCTAGATAAATAGCAGGGGTACCAGACTTTGTAAATGTGCAAAATGGACTCTGACGAGAACATTTTTTGGCACGACACAGTGACCAAAATTTCCTTGCAGTAGATGCAGCAATTGGTCCGATGTAGTTGTTCCTCTTCAAGTCAAATGACAAAGAAGGCGCTGTGTGTTGCCCTCCAGGAGTCAAGCATCAGCCATGCCGATGGCAGGTAGAAAAGTCTCTCTATGGTGGTTAAATGCGAGCAGTTTTGTTTTGGAGGCGTTAAAATTTACTAGCCATTTCCTTACCCAGTTAATTACTGGTTGGAATGTCCAATAAAAAAATATATATATATATATATATGTTTTATATGTTCTAATGTTAAATGAAAATGTCCATGAAGATGGTCTTAAATAGACCGAAACGTACGACGTCGACTTTATATTAACATTAATACAGCATAATTGCATATTAAGATTTTTGTTTGTTTTTTCTGTATATTTTTCTTCATATATATATATATATATATATATATATATATATATATATGCATCTTTCATTGAAAGATTTAATCCATCTTTTATTAAGTTTTCCAGCAATATATATATATATATATATATATATATGTGTGTGTGTGTGTAATTAATATATGTGTGTGTATGTATGTATGTGCGTGTGTGTTTGCAGTAGTCGTGCTTAAATATCTTCCATGAACTCTAAATAACTCCACGAGTCTAAAAGAAAAACCTAAAAGACACGAAGGTTTTGAAAATATGTTCTAAAAGAAAAACAGACGACATGGGCGCGTCTGTGATTTCAAATGTCCATTTTTCAACTGCTTTGGACATCTTTCATTTAGTCGGTTTTAACGCAAATTGTTTGGAAGCAAATTTTCGAAAGCTATTGAAATGGTATGTTTTTGTATGTTTCCATCGATTCTAAAATGAAATTGTTTCAAATAATTTAATCAAAATATATTTCCCTGTTTTTTATGGTTTGGATCGAACATTGTTTTTGTTATGTTCATAACGGCTTCTAAAATGCAATCTGATTGTTTGAAATCAACTTGGTCTCACTGCATTCGAATGCAGTAGCGTGCTGGAGAATAGGAACATAGTTCTATTAGTGAATTTCAAATGAGCTTTTTATCAAGAAAATCCCATGTCAACCGGTCACTTTGTATTAAGTAGCTACGGTAACGAATTGAACACACAGCAGAAATCTGGTGGTATCGTGTCATGTGACTAAATATGCATACATCTCTTTCTTTGCCTTGTTCAACGGACAACATTTAAGGATAACGGATTAATGTTGACACGAAGAAGCGAATTGTAGGTTAACAACTTTTTAAATGCAGGAATTTTAACGCTGAGGTGGATGTAAGTGAAATATTAAATAACAACAAAATCAACAATATTTCCTATTGATCTATCAAATATAGATTAACTGCCATCATTTCGATTATTTATACAAATCTCTCCCCTCCTAGATCTATCTCTCTGTCTATCTCAGATTATTCATATCTATCTATCTATCTATCTATCTATCTATTCGAGATGTGATGAAAAGTTCTCGGATAAACTAAGAAGTCATTGTAAAAAGAAAACCAAAATAACCTCTGATTTTTGGTCATTTGTAAAGTAGGTCGAGCTGAATTTTTTTTCAGCAAATTCTTTTCTCCCTTTCACACACACAGAGAAACATAACATCACCCCCACACACACATATATATATATATATATATATATATATATATATATATATATATATATTCTGTTTATACGTTATTTTTTATAGATGTAATTTATTTAAGTAAATGCTCCGTTTTTTAATTAAACAGTTTTAATTAGATTTACCGGGCTGAATGTTCGAGAAGCTTCGTAGAAAATATGCGATTTCTGGCAGGAATCGAACCTGTATAAATAATGGAAACCGTCATTTAATCTGAATTGCTGTTAACCATTTAGCCACAAAGAAACGTCTGGTTAATAAAGTCCGAATTACTGTTTATAAACACACGCCTTCGACGATTTTACTCGATCGATCATATCTGCTCACGAAACGTATCTTCATGAAATAATGACAACATATTATGAAATGGATTAAGTTCGACAACTATTTGATATGTTTTCTGCTTATACATTATTTTTATAGATATCATCTATTTAGGTAAATGCCCGTTTTTTTTTTAATTAAACAGTATTAATTACATTTACCGGTCTGAATGTTCATGAAATTACGTAGAAAATATGCGCTAACTGACAGGAATCGTGATTTGATCTGACTTGCTGTTAACCATTCAGTTATAAAGAATTATTGTTTATAAACAATAATTCATACTCTTTAATTAAAAAACCGAACATTTACTTAAATAAATTATATCTATGAAAACAACGTATAAGCAGAAAATATATTGTTGTACTTAATCCATTTCATAATATATATTTATATATATATTTGGGCAGCAGCCTTTCTTTTATACATCTTTCATTAAATATGACGGACAAGGAAAATATAATTTTTATTTAGTTTTTGCAGCGTTCTTACACGTTTCTGTTTGGTGTAAGTAAAGGATTGAAAAAATTGTCCATTGACCCTAGCGCTTTCGGTCACTTCTTTAGCCATTTTCATCATGGGTATTAACTTCAATGTCCACTTTATATTTACATACGGTCTATTTCTGATACTTTAAACCATAAATATAGCACAACTTAAAACTATATTTTGTCATTATATATATATATATATATATATATATATATATATATATATATATATATATATATATATATATGTGTGCGTGTCTGTGTGTGTGTGCGCGCGTGTGGGTAGTTTAATCAAAAACGACTGACAAGTTGTTGCGGTTAATTTTTTTATTTAATTTTTCTTGTATTCTTATAATTTTCTTCTTTTCTGCACACGAATTGTGTAGAAATTGTATAAATATATATATATATATATTCTGATCTCTGATTTACAGTTTAAACATCGAGTGGCAGTCAAAGCTGTTGTGAATCCACAGAATGAAAAAAACCGTAATGTCCTCCATGACAGTTATGGCATTCAGCTCCCGCTTATATCCCAAACGAAGCAAAGAAAGGTTAGTCTTTTTAGATTTAATTTAAAATTCATTTTTTATATTCCATACGGAATTCTATATATGATTTCTAAAAGTGATTTTGAGATTACTTTAATAAAAAGTACGCATAGAAAAAGTATTTTCAATTGGTATCGATGAATAGGATATTTATATAAACGCAGCCAAGTTATTTTACAGAGAAAATATTAAAATACACTTCTCTGTTGTAAGAAACTATTCTGTTCTTATAAAACGTAAGCGTGTGTATGTTTTGTTTTTAATTTGAATAATTTTAGATTTATTTGTCCAATAGCGAATTATGTTGCCAGGTTCTACTTTTTAATATCACTTTCAAGTTGTGTACTGATTAATCATTGCATGACTTTAATATAAGGATTCAAATCTTTTCCTTTTCAATAAGTTATCCGCTTTTCAGTATATTTGGCATTTATTAATAAACAGGAAAATTTCGCTAGAAACAAAGAAAATATTGCTAAAATGTTATGCAATATCGGTCCTCCCATATAGCAGTTAATGCTGGGCAATCTACTTCAAGATGAAGACAAGTCTTGAAACAACAGAAATGTGGTTCTACAGAAGGATGCTGAGGATACCATGGACTGAATATGTGAGTAACGGAGAAGTTTTAAGGAAAATGTAGAAAAGATACTTAGAACTAGAAAGTGACATTTGAAATTTTTAGAGCATATAATGAGGAAAATGAGCTTGGAGAATTTGACACTCACAGGACATATTGAAAAAAGAGGGACAGAGGAAGGCAACGAATTAGATACCTAACAAGCTCATGTAAATGGTGTGCAGAACGGGTTTTGAAAGAGCGCGGCACATAGAAGTATTCTTCAGAAGTCGATTTAATATATTTTGGTGGGAATTTCGGTTCTTCACTGTCCCGATAATCATGCTCTCTTTGAATCACACTTCATGAATGAAACATGGAAGAACTGTTTTCAAAGACATCAATGTTTGAGAATTGAAACTAAGCAGTCTTTGCTTTTCAGTGATAGTCAACGCATTAACATAGTTGTAAAATCAACAGTAGTATGCGCCAATATTTAAAGTTTTTTCTTCTCTAAAGATATTTTATTGTATATTCAGGCTACAAGAAAAAAGAGATAACGATAGGAACTTTCGCATGCATCTAATGAGTCTATTTTATTTGTCAAGTCACCTCAGATCTTAGACAGTTATGACTCATCACAACTTGATTTTTCTTGCTCTTTTAAGTATTCTTTACCCAATAACATCCTTCTTTGACTCTGTTCTGGCATCAATCTAACCAAACATCTTAAGTAGGTTTTTTTCTTGATTCTCTGGCATTCAGTATGTTCTGAGAGTGTTAAATTCTTCAGGCCATCTTTCCTGTTTATGTGTCTCCGAAATTTCAACCGTCACTTTTTGATTGCATCTATAAGTTTTCTTGTCTTTCATATTTCCCTTAGAATTACTCACTGCTCACATGTTCTTAGTAATCTTTCGTAGAACCATACTTCTGCCGCTTCAAGCCTTTTCTTCATCTGTAAGGAAGCATTTACTGCCATATAAGAGATTAGAAATTGCATAGCTGTTCAGCTCTATTTTCTTTATTCTTAACGATATTTTCATACTTCTCCATATTTTGCTTAGTTTCTTGAAGACATCTTTTGTTATTTCTATACACGTTCGGATTTCCTGTTTCATTTTCGTCGTCAGTTACTTAATTTACTAAATAGCTAAATTTATGTAGCCGAGCGCAATACATAGCTGATATATTGGGTTGTTTTTTGTTGATAATAACCGTGCATTTTATTTTCTTACTGTTTCTTGTTGATTTCTATTGCTATAAGGATTCTTTCAGTTTCCTTTCTGAGTCAGCATCAATTCTGGTGCCATCAAAATATCTTATATTGGTAAGATTTTGTCCACCAATAATAAATCCTCAGCAGAAATTTCGCTACAAGCAAAGAAAAGAGTACTGAACTGTTACGTGATTATCATTCCTCGTATATGGCAGTGAATGCTGGACAATCTTCTCACAGATGAAGAAGAGACCTGAAGCAATAGAAATGTGTTTCTACAGAAAGATGCTGGCAATACCATGGGCCGAACATGTGAGCAACTACAAAGCTTTAAAGAAAATGGAAACAAAAAAAGACACTTATACTTAACATCAGGAAGAGACAGTTGAAATTTCTAGTGCGCGTAATGAGGAAGGAGCACCTGGAGAATCTGATACTCACGGGACAGATTGAAGGCACGAGGGACAGAGGAAAACAAGGCATAACCCACTTAGTGAGCTTGAGTAAATGGATGACAGAGAGAGGTTTAGAATATAGCAAACAGACAAAATTTATTAAGAGCTACGAAGGACAGCAAGTTTTGGATAGCCACAATCACTTACGTCCTGAAAGGACACGGCATATAGAAGGAGTTATTCTAGTTCTTTTAGGATCGTCTTCCTTTACAGATTAAATAAATGCGTTGAGAAGAGGTGTCCTTGTTTTATCCTTTCTATTTTTCTGAATTTACAGAAGTAAATTGCTGTCCGTATGCAGAATATTTCTTCTAAGTTGAAGTTACAGATTATTTGAATATTATTTTCATGCAAATCAAGCAGAGCTAGTATCTCAAGTAGTTATTTTTTTATTGTAATTTATCGACTTAGATTTTTTAATTAAATGAGATTCTTTGAGAACAGTTTCGTATCTAACCAAATTGAGATCTGACTAAAAGTATTTTAATAAATAGAAAAAAAAATACCCTTTGACTATATATTCTTCAATCGGAAAATAAAAGATCTGAAACAGCTCTAGTGTTTTTTTTCCTACTAGAAAAATCAATGCTATTCCTGAGATGCTGTGACTCTCTGGATTCGGAATTTTGAACACAAGAAAGTTTTAGATATACTGATAAAAATATATCCATCCGTCCATGGGTACCCTGTTTCTCTGGGACGCATCATGGTTACCCACACAGACATGACTGTTCTTGGAAAATATATAAGCTTGTATTCCCGTTGCTATCTCCTCAGTTTGAATTCAATGTTGTCTGTTTCCTAGGCTGGCTGCCACCCATATTTTATAGAGCCTTGAATGCAACGCTATCTGTAACTAAGGGAGAAGAGAATTCATGCCTTTAATTTTTCCAAACGCTGTAAAGTGTCAGACGGAACTCAATTTGGTCGAATCCACGCTGTTCACCATTAGGTCACTCTAACCTCCATTAAGAGTACATTCTCACGTACGTAATATGAATGAAGTGTTCTTAATAATTGGGGGTGGGACTTTTTGTTGTTATTAAAATGCAATAAACGTGGTTCTTATTAAAACTGAGGGTTTGAAAATCATTTAAAGTATTAAAATTATTAAACGGGGTGGTTTTAATATGAGGGAGTTGCAAAATTCCCACCAAAACTTTCCGCAATTCTTTTAGGCACCTAGGCCTATATTGGAAGAATATTTTGTTTCTACTTAAAAAATTGAATCGATAGTCAATTGAAGAATTATAATGTAATAGAAAACTGTTTCGTTAAATCGATAAACTTGATTCGTCCATCGTTATCTCAACAAAAATCTTAATATTATAAGTGAATAGAAAAAATAACCAGAAACCATTATAGACAGAATTAAGTGTAAGATATTAGATTTTATTATTTAATGACACAACCATATGTCTATTTCTTTTATGTGAATTCAGGACAATATTCTGACCGTATACAACAAACGATAGAAACTTATATTCATTGATTCGATAATAAGTATAATTTCCCAGAAATATTAGTGATCATCTTTAAGAAGATTAATCTAGATCACAATGGAATAAATTATTAATAAGCTAATTGTAACAGACTTGAATAAAGAAAGGGAAAATAAACTGCTTCCAGTGTATTCTTAAAGTTTTCAGCGAGGAGATAAATTTAGTTGAAGTTTTCATTATTAAGATTAACTGAAATAAAAAACCAACTCATTTTGCTACAGTCACGTCACGAGTATTTTAATCTTGGGAGATTTTGTAGATTCAGCTTTTGAGACGTGCATTGAGTAGTGAAGTAGGAATTTTACATTTTAAACGTAAGAGGAATTTTAAATATTTGATTGCATCTTTAGAGAAAAAAATGATCAAGCGATTATAAAAGAAAGTTTTAAAATGAAATTTTTAACTTATTATTGCATTATATGTGCATATAAAGATAAAATTTCTTTTATGATTTTTCTTACCAAGGTAGATTCAAAAATAAGTTAAGTGACTTACGATGCAGGTATCTTTGCCAAATTGCAAAAATATTCAGAACAGCATACATACTAAATTAGATAAACAGAATTTGATATTCTTTTCTTAGAGATATATTTCATTTAAGGCTAGAAAGAATGGATTAAATGACAGCATATATTCAGATTCCTGAATATGTTTCATAAGATGTGGCTTTTTTTCTCCCGTGTGCAGTGTCTCTTAAGGACATAGGCGATCATGGCTTTTCTCAATTTCCTATCCTTTGTATCTTTTAATAAATAAAAATAACGAAAACATTTACGTATGAATTGGTACTTCTGTCCAGGATCAAATTATCTGTGAACTTTGCCTAAGATAAAATGTCACTTTTCAGCCCTCTGCTGAGGATCAGAGTATAATATCTGTAGGCTCTGTGAATATACACAGGGTGAGATGAGTAAATTGTCGCCATCTTATAGTTTTAATTTCGCCCATGCGCGTGGTCTTTGCTTTTGTCGACTGCTCAGTAGAGTAAGATTGGTTGGGCACCGTCTGTGAAAAAAAGAGCACTATGACGCAATTCGCTCCGCCAGAAATTTGGAAACGTCATGCTGTACTGCCTGACATTCGCGCGGAAAGTTCAAATACGAACATTTCAGAGTGTTTGGGTGTCAATCTGAGAAAAGTGCAAGGAATTCGGAAAGAGTTGGATGAGTTTAAGGGTGATTACGAAAAAAATATGGGGAAAAATAATAAGATTTCATTATTTTAAACATACACAAATACACAAACACGCAACACATTTTTTCGCCTTCGATCTGATGAAGACTAAACGACGAAATGCATAGCCGGATGTGTTTTCGAAACACTATACTTTGTTGAACATTAAACGTTGCTTTTATATTTGTGAATTATTATAAAGTAATGAGTAGGTACGCATTTACACTGACAAATATCGATTGCTAGTCATAAAAAGGAAAACTATAACGAAAATCTTTGTGTATAATTACAAATTACATCTGCAAGTGGCACATGCTTTTATGCCATCAAAGAGTTTAGTATTTAAATCAAATTATTTTAACTTTTTGATGTAAATAATCTTAATATATTCCACAAAAAGTTAATCAGTGCTCTGTCCACATATTGAGCAACATATTCAGTGTTCTTTATTTAATAAGATATTATTAAATTAATAAGCTTTTTGAATAATGAATCGTAAAATCAGTTCTACTGCAGTGTAGTGTTAGTAATTGGTGCTTCTTCGTTAAAAAAGTCTCAGAATATTTAAGTAAGTAAGAAGTTCATTAAAGTTTGATGCAGTGATAAAAATATTTTCATGATATGAAATTCAACCTGAAAATAAAAGTAAATGAAGAGCAAGAATCAATAAAGCTTTCTAGACTATATATCTCCAGAACCTTATCTTACATATCATTAAGTCTATCATTCGTTCATACTTAGAATATTGTTGCCACATATGATCTGGTGCCCCTGCTATTTACCTTGAGATCCTTGATAAAATTCAAAGAAGAATCAGCAATATTATTGGTCCTGATCCGGCAGCTCGGCTTCAGTCATTTTCCCATTGTCATAAGGTTGCTTCTCTGTGTCTTTTCTATGAATGCTTTCATGCTAATTGCTCGGATGAGTTCTTCGCTATGATACCTAGACTCTATGTATTTAAGCGCAGTACTAGACTGGCGTGGAGATCTCATCAATTTGCAGCTGAGTTGGCTTGATGTAACCATAAATTCTATAATATGTTTCTTTTCTTGCATTTCTCTCTTGTGGAACTCATTTCTGGCTCCATGCTTTCCAGCCAACTTTAATCTGCAATAATTTAAATAAAATGTCAATGGATATCTATTGTCCCCCTGATTACTCTTTCTTCTTCCCGCTCATTATTATTGTTTCTGTTCCTAATTCTTTCACACTCTGTAACCCCTTTTGTCTTAGTGGCTTTGCTGCCTCGCATTTAAATATTGTTTTAAAAACAAGTCTTATAATAGTATTTGAAAAGTTGTCAAACAATATTCATTACAATTATAAACATGTCAACAGTATTTAAGCAAAAATCAAATCAAATATTACAGTCATGAATTTGCCCTGCATAAGATCTCTAAAATGCTGAACTACTACATCGTATTTACCCTCGTATACATCAGTGAGTGCTGGAAAATTTCCTCGTAAAGGAAGATGAGACTTTAAGCAACAAAGACGAAGTTCTACCGACTGATTATAAAAATACTATTGTTATGGGAACTTACCCAAAATAATAATGGACTATTCCTGACATTATAAATACTGCGACTCTCAAGAGGTATGAGGATATATTGTAAGACGAGGAGAGATAATTGAGAGCATATTGTAAGGACACTGGAATAGTGATACTTGTCGAGACAACATAGTTCACTCTAACCAAATCTGATAGTCATTACTAATACTTCTATTTCTTTGTATTATATTTCTGTTGTAATATATCTGTGTATTCCATACCTGTGTTCGTATTATTCTTTCATTGGTTCTAACCTTGGACCATCACCGTGGTATAAGGAACTTGGACCATAACAACTATGTATATGACCAACGAAAAAGTTGGAATGGAAACTAGGATACTAATACTTACAATCTGAAAGAAAAAGACACATTATGAGAAAAGAAGGCTTGGAAAATTTAACACTCACGAGATATACTTCTAAGGAAGAACAAATTGAATCAACGATTTTATTTTATTTCTAATTGTTTTGCAGAGTGTACCCATGCACTTTGATGCAGAAGAACATCTTTTTGTTTACCAAAAAAAGGACACTTTTGAAATAATACTCCATTTATCTGTTCACGTTGCTGGCAATAAACATCCGAGCGATGGTTCTTCCATCGTGCAATAGTTCATAATGGACGATAGCTTTCATATTCCACCAGACGCAATGCATCTACTGTAGATGAAATCTTTTTTTCTGACATTGGCATTTGTTTTTCATTTTGTAATAATTACCGTCGTTTTCTGTTTTGAGTTTGTGAACAAATGACACATGAAAGATTGTATTTTTATACCAAATCTCTACTTCTTTGACCTGACTCTAATTTAATAGTCTCTTTCAAAGGTTCTTCCTAAAGAATGGACCGTCTTCCAGAGCGAAGCTTGTCGGATATATCCCAATCTCTATTGTTAAACCTTTTAAGCCAAAAATGATATAACGAGGTTTCACTGTATCTGTGTTTTTGAATGTCTCTCTAGAAATATTACCCTTTCAGAATTCATACAGTAAGCAATAGCGAAGAAGTTGATTTTTAAAATTATAATCCTTTATGGGATTAAACGCTGAAATATAATTTTGGATTGAAGAAATGATTAAGTAATTCTAGACGCAGTTTCGTACCATTGATTCTCGGTTGTGACTTGGTAAGTTGACTCATGAATTGAATTCATTGTAGTGAAATACGTAATTATTTTCCAAAACCCCTCACCTAATATATGTTAATTGGCGAGAGAATATTTTGTGCACAGGTTATATCGCCGACTCAAAAGAAAATTGTCATTGGATCTACAATCGAACGTCTCGCATCTCTTCCGAAAGCTAACAGAATGGACCCTTTGGTAAGTTCATCTAAATTCTAATGTTAATATAAAACTATTGTTTCGGTGTATAAGTGTTGTCTTATGAGGTTATTGGGAATGCGTACGAAATTATTTAATTAGCGAAAATATAATTTATGAAGTGAACGTTTTCATTGTTTAACAATGAAACAACAATTATAATAATAAAAAAATGAAGACAACAACAACAGCAGCAGAGATATTTGTGAATTTATACGACATAGACAAAATTAGTAAACGGATCATTCGTGATTCCGCCTGTTTCTATCTCGATTCGTAACCGAATATACGTTTTTTTTTGCGTTTTGCTTCATGAATGTTCAGTCATCACGTTTCATTTTAATTTGTATATTATGTTGATTTCTGGCTTTTGCATCTTTTTCTTTAATCGTGGTAATTGTGCAATGAAGTTGTTATACCGATTAACGAAAACACAAAAGTGAAACCCTGATATGTAACAATACTTTTCATAACAATATGATACTTCAGTCAGTGCGTGCATGTGCCCCTCCCCCAGAGTCATCATCTTAACGTAGACCTTATATTCTCGCCTTCAATACCTAAGAGACACTGTCCAATTCCTCTCTGGAGTTATATATATATATATATATATATATATATATATATATATATAAAATAGCTAGGAAAAGGCAAAATTTATATGGCATTTTTTGAAAAAGCTAAAAGAGAGCAACCGGTTACGTCCCAGGACGAATGGAATGGCAATTTTTTTCCCCCATTCCATTCGTTAATTTAATTTACACGCTTTTATATTTTTTTATTCCCAGAAAAATAAACTTGATAAATCCTGGGACGTAACCGGTTGTTCTTTTTTAGCTTTTTCAAAAAATGCCATATAAATTTTGCCTTTTCCTAGCTATTATTAAATTCTGTACCACAAAAAACTTATTTAAGAATATATATATATATATAATTATTTATTTAAAAATATGATTCCAAAACGCGACATAAGAAGTCTCTTCAAAACAAGAGCCGAAAACATCAATATAATTATTTAAATTAAATTGAGTTAAAGTAAGCTCTGTTCCATCTTCAAGCGAAATTTTTTTGGAATAACTTATATCTGAAATTTACGTGTTTTAAAAATTGAAATCAAAATTTCCATGGTAACAGCTAGGGCGAATTGTTTAAATTGGGTAGGCAGTGTTGGGTGTTAATAATAAGTATCAGTTCGGTTGGAGTTCGAGCCTGCATTCAGGAAAATATTTCGAATGCTAAAAACGCAGTCTCATTCAACATAACGACTACTCAGAACAAAATAACGTTTGAATAAATTATTACTGCATAAGTATGCATTTAATATATATTATATATATATATATATATATATATATATATATATATATATATATATAGTCAGCAATCCCTCTTTTAAACATGTTTCATTAAAGACGACAGACAAGGTATTGCGATTAAGTTTTTTATTTAATTTTTATTCTGTTCGAACAAATGTTTTCTTTCTGGACACAAAATGTGTAGAAACTGTCCAAATGTTCTATAATTCCGAGCGCTTTCGGCTATACTTTTAGCAATTATCAAGGATGATTTTTCAGTTGGGTGTATGGCTTGTTTGTATGTATCTAGAGTTATAGAGATGTGTTATTTTCCGAACACAGTCATACATGGTAGCCGTGTTCGTAGTTATTATAATTGAGTGTTAGCTTTTTCTTCTTGTATTATTAAGACTTCCATCATTTTTAATCTAATTGCATATGAAAGAGGTTATTATGCTTGTATTTTATACTCGTATGCTTCAGATGGGGTCTGGTAGGTTTGTGTGTGTTTAAATGAGTTCTAGTGTATCTGTGGTCGGATAGGTGTAACGTAAGTCGTCTGATAGTCATGTAGTAATGTGACCGATGTCATTATTTATGAGTTTGATTTGATCAGGAACATAGTTCCTTAAGGGGCATTTGAATTCGTAAATAATGTTCGTTTTTGTAGTTTTGATTTTACAGGTGTGTTGTTATTTTTGAGCATAAGGTCAGCTGTTTTGAATTTTTGTAATAGATAATTTAATTTTTTTTTTTTGTTCGGGTCAACTGGGATAGTGTATTTCTTTAAGATATCTCAAAACGAAAATTCATCATGTTTATAGTTGACGTGCATTTGGCTTTGGCAGAAGATATTTTTATTTATGTTATTTTTTTGTCTGTATGTTCGAAATCGTCATCAGGAGTACGACAAGAAGTAAATGAGATCTCAAGTCTATTTTTTCCTAGACTATGATCTCCGCATTTACAATCATAGATGTGAAGAGAAATAGGACATATGATAACCTTTCCAAACACAGAAACTATGATCTATTGTTGGAATGAAAGTAGTGATGGCACATACCCTAAATGCATAACATAAATCCAGGATGTGGAATTAGTAAATAATAATTACTTCAGATACCTCAGTTGTGGACCAGTTATAACAAGTTCGATATAGGAAATAAGGAAAGTGAACATAAAATAGGCTGTGCTAGAGTTAGTTAATTGGTTAATTGAATTGGTTAAGCATCTCCCCTTACAAGGTCTACATTCAGATAGGGTTCTCGCTTCTCTAGGTCAATTATTAACTATTATTACTGAAAGAATTTATCAAGCTTTAGGTAAGGATGGTAAGGTCAGGCTGCAGTTATTGATATCTAGAAAGGATTTCACATTATTTTGTATTCTGAGCTTCTTCACAAGTTGAAAATTTATGGTATTTTTGGATGAATATTTGAACTGGTTCAAACTTTCTTATCAATTCGCTAAATGAAAGTTGCCTTGAACGGCTACTCTTCTAAATCTTATTGCATTATTGCAGGTGCCTCCCAGAGCTCTGTCTTTGGACCTACGTTATTTCTTATTTTCATCAACGACCTTCCTGATGTCATCAGTTCTCAAAGACATATATGCTGATGCCACAACTATTTATACTTTTCTTAATAGTAAGTCTGGTCGGTTCGATAACGTTAAATTGGCAGCTGATCTCGAGATTGACCTTCAACCTTGTTGTTGAATGGGGCAAAGAATTAATTTTAATATTTAACGCTTCCAAAACGAAACTGCTCTCTTAATCGTCAGAGAGAACCACTTTGCTAACCACCAGGATATTGACTTTTTTCACCTTCTTGGACCAACGTTTTCCGCTGACATGAAGTGGAAAGATTATATTGAATTATCTGCGAGGTCTGCTGCTCGGAAATTTGGTTCATTCTTCTGTGCTAGACAGTTTCTCTCCCCAGAATCTTAGACATTTATAAGTCGACCAATAGTTTATACATTAAATATTCCTGCCACGTTTAGTTTGGTGCTTCTGTTATTTGTTAAAATCCAAAGAAGAATCTGCAATTGATCCTGGTCTGTCATCTCGCCTTCAGTCACATTCCCACTCTGATCTAACGTTGCTTCCCTGTGCTTTTTCTATAAATATTTACGTGATAATTTTTTTTATGAACTTTCTTCTATAGTGCCTAGACTTTATGAATTTAAGCGCAGTACTAGATTGGCATCAAGGTCTCATCATTTTACATTTGAAATGGTTAGATGTAACCATAAGTTCTATGCTAACAAGTTCTTTTCACGCAGTTCGTGGAAATCTCTTCTGTTTTCTTGCTTTCCAGTCAACTCTGATCTTAAAAAAAATTAAAGGGAATGTCAATCGTTATCTTCTGTCTAGTTAATTACTCTCCTTTTATTGTTCTCTCTCTTCTTACTAATGTTTATTCTCCTCATATTTTATCATCCACAATAAGCCCTTGAATGTAGCTTTATTGCTTTGTTTTGGGTGACATGATTAGCATAGTTGCAGTATAAACCACAGGTGGTCTCTGTGGTTGTTGAATAAACACAAGTACGCCTGAGCAAGCGTCTGCAATAGGGATTGGCTAGCCGCCCTAGATGACGGGTATCCCCGAATACGAGTGTCCAATTATAAATACATATATACATATATCTCTTTAATGCTAAAATACAAATTTTATTGGATTAATATAAGAAAAGACTGGAATCTATTCAATCAATTCAGTTTCTTTCAAATTTTCTTTGGCAAGGTTGGTGCTTTCTATGCAGTACCTTTGGGATCCAGTGACGACACGGAACGCAACACGTAGCTAACTGAGATTTTGTATATCGTTCAATACAAAACCCTTAAAACAATCGCTTAACACCTTTACAACAATCGCATTCATTAAACCTCTACTTTGAGTGGCTGTTTTCTCGTTGGCCACACATCTTTGCTTATTACCCTGTTAATTTAAGCGATGAGGAAGAAGGAATTGAAGGGAGGGGAAGAGGTGCATATTATGAGTATATGTAGGATAGATATCGATTGACCCTAAATTTGAATAGGCTAAGATCATAGTGGTCAGAGAAGCATCATATCAGGTGTCTGTTCTACAAGGTGACATTTCTGTGGAAGAGGCTTTAGCAGAGCTTCTTCCTTACGAAGGTAATGGGGATGATTTGACGCCGTGTACGTGGCATGATGGGTCCTAGCTATGAAAGTTTGAACTGGTGGAACTAACGAATGTAGCTTATTTGAACATTTGCCATGGAATTAGCGATAGAATATCGAGAGGTTAGTAGCGTTTCTTCTTTGAGAAATGGATTGCGGGGCAGAAAATAATTCATCACTCACAAGGCTGCGTAACTGCTTTTGTTTTCTGTCAAGTCCGGACAGTGAGGATTAGGCAGTACCAGCCCCAGATATGGCAGCATTACTCAATTCTTGGTTGGATCTGACTCTTGGAAAGACAGATATACATCGGGTACCGCTTATAGTACTACTTGTATGAGTCTATGAAGTTGCGTGCAATTATTTCTAGAATCTAGTTCTCAACTAACGTCGTACTGAAGGACTTGCTTTAATTAAAATAATACGAATTTTATGATTTTGAAACGAGAAAGAAAATCAGTTATTGCGACAAATTTTAAATTTTTACATAAGTTTATATAAATGTTAACAGTAATATAATTAGTGCATTAAAGTAAAGAATATCTTCTAGCGTTGTAATTTTTCTGTAGCTACAGTGATCAGATATGAACGAACTTAAGTGTGTAAGCGCAGTATCTACAATCTATATCTATAATTCTCAAAATGTGTGTGTGTATGTATGTATGTGTGTGTGTATGATCGGATGCTGTTTATGCATTTCCACTGTTTTCATCCGATTTCGATGACATTTTTTTGTTTGATAGATAATTCTTCAGTGCCGATTTTGAGACCAAATTGTTGGCGACAATGGCTCTCCACTACTTCCTGCTCATTATAACTCTCAGCAACGTTTTACTATTTACTATCTGTTCTTGGATATATATCTTCATAAAAACTTTAATAAAACTAGTTTCAATTATTACAATAATATTTATTATTTTACAGTTCCCTTTTCACCCCCCTATTCAAATTGTTGAGTCCCCTTTGGGAATGTGCCTCAGTTGCACCCAAATCTTGTTACTAATATTGATTTTCGAGTAGGCTGACTTTAAACTTAAACTGCTTCAAATGAGTGGCAATTTTCCCAGTAATGAAGGACCCGGTCAAAAACGGGTTATATTGCTAGTATATTCTATTCGCTAATATTTTCATATTTTCGAATTTAATTAATATGCCTGTTAGGTCCATTATGCTTTTTACTTCTTTCTTTATTCTCGAAAAAATTTTAATGAAGAAAAGAGTTTTTAGTATTTTGATAAAGTTTCTAACAATAAGATTTCTGTACAGCTCACTCCTCCACCAATCTCAGAGAAGGACGCACAAAAAGGGCTTCTCAGTTTATTACAACGCGGTCTGATCCCACCTACGGCTGATATTACCCTTGAGCCACCACCAATTGAACTGAAACCGATTAATCACACAGAAGGAAGCCAGAAACCGAAGAAAAAAGTAATTCCATCAATAGTTGGTAAGTTTATTTTAATTTTAGAGAGAGAGAGAGAGAGAGAGAGAGAGAGAGAGAGAGAGAGAGAGTATCACAATACAGGAAATTAGAAATTTGGGCGCCTACCATAGATTGATGATTACCTTAGTTGCAAGTCACTCACAAGTGTATTAGTTTCGATCGACACGGGGAGCCTTGCTATTGTGACGTTCCATCAATCCAAACAGAGAAAATAACAAATTACGTCGTGACTATTCATTAATGAATAAGGAATTCAAATATAAGGGTAAATCTTAATAGTAGAAAAAATTATTCAGTTACAGATATAGACTGGCTTCTGTCATTACTAAAAATAGGCACAGCAGCTTTTTAATGTTACTACTTCCCGAGCAAGGAAATAGTTCTAGGAGAACAGTATCTTTATACAAGAAATACCCTTGAAAATGTAACGCTTTTCTTATTTAAATTTTCAGATGAATCTTAATTCTTAAGTTAATGATTGAATAAGCTCATGACGAGTTATATGATAATAAAATATTCGTAGAAATCACCGTATCGCATAGTTAAATATTTGAGCTTAAGAACTTTAACAAAATATTGCAATAATAATCATAAATATGAATACTGGTCATTATTTAAAGAGGTATGGCGGTACAAAGGAAAAATATTTGAGGTTGACAACTTTTTCCATTTCACTGAAATTAAGTGTTAAACACTTCCATTCTTTTATTTTCTCACTAAAACCGAATAGCGTCTTTTATATGTTTTTTCTATGTTTCCACGCGATCAAAATGGAATAGTTCATTATTTATGAGGTATTGGCAGGGCGTGATGTTCGTGCTTAGAGAGGGACAAGCATAACTATAATAAGATGCTTGCTAGCAATTCTCTGAAAGCCATCTTTACGTACCAACGCTGAAACATTTTCTGCCAAGGTATCTAACGTTTGAACAGAACTTATGGTATGGAGTCATTTTTTCATTCTAATATCTTAGTGTTAAGTAAAGATAAGTAACCTTAGTCAGAATTCGAACTCGGTTAATCGATTCTATTTTCCTTGCTGATATGCATTACGTGATCTTACATCTGCTCTGCAAAGAGAAACTGCCACTAATTTTTCGGTAATTGTAATTCCAAATCTTTGTCAGTTTAAAGGTTTTGCAAGAACAAGCGAAGTCAAGCAAATCTCTATGTATCAATTGTATGTTTTGTTTTGTTTTGTCTGTAATGTTTGTAAATCTTTGAGTACAAAGGAGACAAAAATAAATGTCCCATTTTACTGGTAACTTGAAGTGGTTTTTGTCTTTATTATGACAGTGATTGACTGCCCCAAACATGTTAACAATGCCTAGAAGTAAAAAGACAAACTCTATGAAAGGGCAGAGCACCAAAATAATGTTTACAATGCCTAGAAGTAAAAAGACAAACTGTATGAAAGGGCAGAGCACCAAAATAATAAATGGAAAAAAATATATCTATGGTTTCTATGAAATAATACTGGCCTGAGTAAAGTTGCGATTAAAAACAAATAAAAACAAATAAAAAGAAATATTCTTAAAATATGAACAATCTTTGTCTTTCAGATCAGTGAATTCTTTTTTTTCGTTTGAGCTGAAGTAAATGTTAAAAAAAACAAGAAAACAAAATTGACTGAAAAAAGTATTATTTTCGAATCTCCTTAATTGTCAGATGCAACATTTGTATTTAAAGTCTAGCGAACTTGATAAAGACGTTAGATATGAAAAAAAAACAAAACAAAAAAAAAACAAAAAACAAAGACACTAGTCTGAATAATCAACATTTATTAATTCTTTTCCCAATTAATGTCATAACCATTGCGAGTCAAAACCTTATCATCCTAATTTTATTGTGTAGTGTTTTCTTATCTTCTTATGAATGAGATAACAGGCCATATCATTTTGGACAAAATGTGAACCCAATATTCGGTGCAACTTCAAAACAGTTTTATTGAATCAAATTATCCCTGGAAAAATATACAATAAAAAGTTTTTTCAACTTAAAAAACGTTGCACTAATAATAGTTGAAATGTCCTCAACCCGAAAAGAAGTTATCGAATTCGAGTCATGAAATGTATATATGTAATTGTATATATTCACCCCGCAATTCAACACACTTGGTATAATCCCTACTCAAGTTTCTTTCTCTTTTTTCCATGTACCATGTTCCATCAGGACGTTGGTGAATAATGTTTTCTACAATTTATTGTCCTTACTGTAACTCTTAGCAAATTTTGCATCTTTATTTTTTTCTCCTAAAACCAGTTCAGCCATCCATTTACGTAAGCTCGTTAGGTAGGTTATGCGCTGTTTTTATCTGTCCCTTTTGCTTTGAGTGCCAAATTTTCCAAGTCCTCTTTCCTCATTATGTAGCCTAGAAATTTCAATCTTCTCGTTCTGATGTTCAGTATAAGTGTCTTTTTTGTTTCCATTTTCTCTAAAACTTCGACGTTGCTTCCATCTTCAAACACTTCAAAAAAGATTCAGGTCATTGCAATACAATAAAAACTCGATTTAACGTTCCGCAGTTTGAAGAATATCGGATTTAAAGAAACACTTGTCGATTACGTGGGCCATAATGAACTGATTTAAAAAAAAAATTAAATCATTGATCGAGTTCGTTATAAGTTACTAAGTACATGTCAACCTTGTTGGCTATAAACTTAGCATCAAATGAAAAATCTTGCCGATTTCTGCCTGTCTGTATTATTTTCTCAGGTGATTATTTCCCATACTTTGCACATGTCAGTACAGGCTCTTCACCAAACTTAATTGAAACAGCCTCGCAAGTCTGTGTGCCTTTGTGTGTATAGGGGAGTTTTTGCCGACGAAATCCATAAATGGGAGTTAACTACTCAGTTTAACTGCTGTTATTACGATCCTGTTTTGTAGAATTTGACTTGAGTGGTTTTACCATCTGACAACATTTTTTATACTGATAATTTTTTGCTCTTTTCCATAATTTTACTTTAACTCATACCGTAGCTTCATGTCTAATTAGTTTGAATCTTGAGATGCCACACTTTTTTTTTAGTCTAAGCAAAGATTGGTAAATAATTATCATCTTTGTGTTAGTCTAAAAATATCATAAATAGGAAAGAGTTGTGTTAGACCAAGCAAAGTCTAGGAACTAGATATATACTTTGTGTTACTCTAAGCAAAGTCTGGTAAATAGATATCACCTTTGTGTTAGACTAAGCAAGGTTTGGTAAATAAGTATCTACTTCCTGTCAGTTTAAGCAAAGCCAGGTAAATAGATATCACCTTTGTGTTAGACAAAGAAAAGTTTGAGAAATAGATAAGAGCTGTGTTAGACCAAGCAAATTCTGATAAAAAGGATATCTACTTTCTGTTACTCTAAGCAAAGCCTGGTAAATAGATATGTTTTGTGTTAGACCAAGCAAATTCTGATAAAAGGATATCTACTTTCTGTTACTCTAAGCAAAGCCTGGTAAATAGATATGTTTTGTGTTAGACCAAGCAAATTCTGATAAAAAGGATATCTACTTTCTGTTACTCTAAGCAAAGCCTGGTAAATAGATATGTTTTGTGTTAGACCAAGCAAATTCTGATAAAAAGGATATCTACTTTCTGTTACTCTAAGCAAAGCCTGGTAAATAGATATGTTTTTGTGTTAGACCAAGCAAATTCTGATAAAAGGATATCTACTTTCTGTTACTCTAAAAGCAAAGCCTGGTAAATAGATATGTTTTGTGTTAGACCAAGCAAATTCTGATAAAAAGGATATCTACTTTCTGTTACTCTAAGCAAAGCCTGGTAAATAGATATGTTTTGTGTTAGACCAAGCAAATTCTGATAAAAAGGATATCTACTTTCTGTTACTCTAAGCAAAGCCTGGTAAATAGATATGTTTTGTGTTAGACCAAGCAAATTCTGATAAAAAGGATATCTACTTTCTGTTACTCTAAGCAAAGCCTGGTAAATAGATATGTTTTGTGTTAGACTAAGCAAAGTTTGGTAAATACATGTAGATATATTCAAGTCAACATTTCTCTTAGTTCGGGAATGTTACTGTCTCTACTTGAGTGCATCCATAGACAACTTTACAATTATAGATCTTTTCTGCTTCCTTAACTCTTTTTTGTCTCTGTGCGTTATTTGTATTTTTCTATTATCCGTTTCCTTTTCTTATACTACTTGGCATCAATTCTTTATTTTTGCGTAATACATTTTTTCTTTATAAAACATCCAATTGTTTTTTGGCGGTGATAGTAATGTTGAGGGTTCTTTTTTTTATCTTGAACATATTTCACGAACTTTCTGCTGGAAAGCAGTCATGGAGATATTTTTTCGCTAAAAGAACTAGATTATAAAATCAATAAAGCTGAGAAGAAAATGGAGAGGCGGATCAATAAAAAGGATGACATACCTGGAAGGCAGGAAATAAACAAATAAATAAAACGAAATCGTATTTAACCTCTGAACTGAAGTAGGATTCATTAAATAATAGGCCGATGTGAGCTTCTTACACTTTTCTACAGATTCTCATACTGGTTATCACTAAATTCAAACTTTTAATGAATAATTTTAAATATACTTTTCAAGTATCTATAAAGAACGAGAAAACACGCCTTTAGCCTGTATATTATTTTGATCACGTTTAATTTATTTTAAAAAAGACCAAAACGATAATAAGAGAAAATAACAAAATTGATTTAAATATAATAAACATTTAAATGGGTATTTGTTTAAGTAAATAAACAGTACACACACACACACATATATATATATATATATATATATATATATATATATATATATATATATATATATATGAATGGGTCAGAATCGTGGACCCCATATAGGTTCCATATCAATCAGCTGGGTGTCTTCCACGAAAGTTGTCTTTGCACCATCTGTGGCTATACATTTGGCGATAAGGTGTCCGATGCCGATCTTCTTGTAAAATGCAACATTGGTGGAATTGAGATCTTTCTGGTGCACTCATAACTTTGCTGGGCTGCTCATGTTGCAAGAATGAGTGACGGCAGACTACCTAAGGTCTTCATGTATAGCCAGCTTCACAGTAGACAAAGAAATGTTGGACAGTCGTAACTCAGGTACAAATACAAGTTAAATAATAACCTCTCAGCTGTCAATGTGCCTCATACTGACTTCGACCCAGTTGCCTTGGATAGAGTTAGTTGTGCTAGAGTGGTATCAATAATTTTGAAATCAGTCGTATTGATTGGCTAAGAGATCAAGAACAACTGCGAAAAGCGTCATTTCTTGCTGCTATGTTCTGAGATGATCTCTGTTGCACAATATGTCACTAGTGGAATGCTTTCAACTACAGTCATTTTGCTATATGTATTGTCGATAATTTTTTACTATAAATATGTATTTTATATACTTTCCTAGTGTTTTAATTTTTGTTTGCGGGTTCACAACTTGCCCATAGATGGGACCCTAACAAGTGCTTATTAGTTTCAGGTTGGACCTGGGAACAGCAATTAAGACGTAGTTCCATGCTCCTCAAAACCACTAATCTCCCGACCAGAGACCTTGCTGCTGGATGTAGTTTATCATCATACCCATGACTGCGGGATGATAGAGGAAGATACATAGTTCGTCAATTTCTAAGAATTTTCCTCTCCGAGGCAGATGACAACTTCGAAAGTGATAAGAATATACAGTTGATCTGATCTGATAGAATAGTGCGTTTATTCTGGTCATACTGCAAAAATTCCCTGCATCTTATTTATTTTTGTCTTATTTTCATGATTGCTACACACACGCACAATTATATATATATAACTGTTACTCCGAGTTTTTCAAAAAGCGATCGTCGGAGAACACGAATTCTTGCTGTACGATGTTCGCGTTGCGAGAAACTCGGAGGAACGATTTGAACCTATTCTTTTTTCCCTATTTCGTTGGTTAGTGTTACTGTTCTATCTTGGTCTATATATATATATATATAAACTTCGATCACTTTGGGTTATTGCCTAGGTATGTGTTTGGTTTATTTTTGTTTATTGTTTGCAAATGTTTCCTTTCACTTATTTTGTCTTTTTATTTGTTCTTTCTTTATTTTCTACTTTTGCCTTTTAAATTTTGTTATCATTTGACAGGCTTTGTGTTGGTATGTATATGTTTAGAAAATTAAACAGTTAGGCGGGAGTGCCACTAGTTCGCAAGGGGCCACAGAGAGTGAAAAAATAAGGGGAAAAAACTGGGTATATGGGGGAATGTGGAAAGGATAAAAAAAACGGAGGAGGATAAAAAGAAGGATGGTGATCAAGGCAACAAAAGACGCCAATTGAAATTACATTTAAACTTTTGAAAATTATATTTATCAAAAAAGCAAGTAAGTTGAACAGACTTCAACTGTCGAGAAGTGCAAGAGAAGAAGCTGTTGGAGTAGAAGAGGCGGTTACATTTAACTTTTTCGACCATAAAAAGGTGGGACCAAGATGCCAAACTAGTAGCACACTTAAATTTATGCAGTCGGGACACCAGTGAAAATAGCTCGTCAGAGCAGATGCCATGTAAATATTTATAAAAAAGACAGAGGAAAGCCACATTACGTCAGTGAGAAAGTGTCGAGATCCCAAGTCAGGACCGATAACATTGCATATCTGTCTTTGGATTTTGTTGGGAACCTCGAGATGATTAGCGGGGGCACCAGACCATATATATGGTAACAGTATTTCATGCAAGGACGAATTGTAGATTTGTAGATGTGAAGAATGGACTCAGGCCAGAAAAACCTATTACCGGGACACAGAGAACCAACTATTTAGTTAATGTCTTTGTTCCACCCCAGGTCAGTGTTAAAACGTGAGACCAATAAGGCGCAATGAGGCAGGGAAGCTTCTCTATGGTGAGTAAATGATAGCTGTTTCGTTTTGAATGCATTAAAATTCACAAGTTATTTCCTGCCCCAGTCAACCACAGATTGGACGTCGTTTTCGAGACCAACTGTCAGATCAACTTTATCAGTATTGCTGCATTTACTATTGAGACAGGAGTAAATAGTAGTGTCGAATGTGTAGATGCCTACTTGAGAAATGATGAAGTCGAAGGAAGATCGTTGATGAAGAGCAGAAACATTGTAGGACTAAGAATAGAGCCTTGAGAAACACCAGCATTCGTATGCAAAGAACTGAAAGAGAACCCGTTCAGAACAACCTTCAATTTCCGGTTAGACAGGAAGGATTGGATTACATCAAATAATCGTCTTTTAATACCGTATCCCTGAAGCTTACGTAGAAGCCCAGGATCTCAAACCCTGTCAAACACCTTCGAGATATCTACAGCCACATCTACTTATTCTTAGTATATATATATATATATATATATATATATATACACAAACACACAATAGATTTATCTTATTCTGTCAAGCGGAGTGGCCTTTCTATTAAACTTGAAGCATGTACTTTCCATCATCTCCGTCATTATCAAGTGTGCTAAACATGATGTTGTCGGCGACATTCTTGGATTCTTTTTTAAATCAAATTAGTCGAAAGTGACGTCATGTGTAAAACTGTTACACGGAATGAAGTTACACCGTAAATATTGGGTCGGTCAAAGTTTCAGTGAAGACGACTGAAAAGGTTCTGTGATTAAGTTTTTTTTTCCATTTTATTTTATTCGTATAAGTTTTTTCTTTTCTGGATATAAAATATAGATATAAAAATCTACATACTGAGTTAAAAAATATCCTTGAAAATAGAATAAGCGAAATCGTTCGGAGATACAGAACATTTGGTCAGTTTTTAGACATTCTATTTCCAGAAACGAAACATTGTTACGAACACAAGAAAAACTGAAAAAGCTTAATCGCAGTAAATTATCAGTCGTTTCAATGAAATGAAACTATAAAAGAGTACACAATTATATATAATTTCTATTCTCTAGACAGGTAGGTAGCATGTTTTTTGGGGTTTTTTTGGGGCTTCATTTTTCTTTTACTCTGACGCTATTTGTTCTTGTGATGCAATAAATTAAGTTTATATATATATATATATATATATATATATATATATATATATATATATATATATATATATAAGAAGATGAAAATAAAAATTGTTTTCTTTAGTAGCAAACTGTTACAACTCTGGAATAAACAGATAATACACTTTATCAACTGGAATGAAAATTTAATGAATAATCCTTGGATAATTGTAACTTTGGCTTATCTTGTCAAAATTGCTCATTAATGCTTAGAACATTTATAAAGACATACAAATTAAACATGGGCAATAGTTTCTTCTAAAAAACTGTTTTCAGATGTGTAATCAGTAGTTATCAAAAAGTAAACGCTGTGAAGATTTGCACAAACCTAATAACATATTTTACCTTGGGGAAGAATATCTTTATTGTTGTTTAAAAAAAATACGATGACAATTTAGAACGGTCTTTGAATTGCTATTTTGTCAAATAAAAACCTTATTTATTTGAACTTTTCTCGGTTGAAAACATCCTGAACGTAACAAGGAAGAAATCCCTCAAGCACGAAGTTATTTGATAAAACAAATTCAAAACAGATACACATTGGTTAGATAAATAAAAAAAAAGACAATTCTAGACTTGTCATTACGCTATTTGAAACACGCGCCTCTCACGCAACGTCCAAAATGTCGTTTATGTCAGTTTTCTGTTTACAGAATATCTGCACCATTTGCTTTTTGAAAGACAGAAAATGCAATATCTGCTCAGACTGATAATTTTCATCATTTAAAATACCTTTTCAAGAAACATTTTACATAGGATGTCCCAGAATTAAATATCTATTTTGATGAAATCGGGCATATTTAAATAAACACAAAAAACTGACACTATTTTGACAAAACAAATAGATTTATAAATTGAAAATTTTCAGTATGTGCTCCGTCTGTATCCTTGCAATTTTAAAATCTATTCTTAGCGCTGCGAAACACATTTTGAAGCATTTCAGGACTTATGCGCTGCTAACTGAACGCGTTCTTTAAGCTCTGCTAAACTATTGATCTTTTGGCGATAAATCTTCGTTTTTATGAAACTCCATGCAAAGAAATTCAGCAGAGTCAAAAAGATGCGTTCTTGTGTATTCATTATTAAATGGGTCCTGAAAGGGAATGAAAATAAAATTGGAAATAAAAACATATAAAAATTATAATTATAAACGAAATTAAAAACTTATACACTTAAACAGGATGAACAGAAATAAAAATGAGTTTTTAAAAAATCAATCCGATTTCACTGTAAAAGTTAATTCTAGGATGCCCTGTATTTACTTATTGGGCTAATTGGGGACTGTCTGCTTACTGCCATAGGCATGAACACCGATTTCTGTTACTAGTAGTGAATATGTAAATATTTCACCCACATACAGACTATGTCAGTATTTACAAAGCTTAACCTATTTTGGCACAGCGTTACATACATGGGACATTTTAAATGTCTCAAACTCTGTACAGAAATAATGGTCTAGTATGTTATCTACTTACAGAAAGGTTCTCTTCTAGAGGCCTTCTAAGAAGAATATTAGCCAAGTGTCTCCCTCTCACCCCAGAAATCAGATTCGTCATCGGATGTTTTCGAAATAAAATTTCTAACATTGCCATACATCAATCAGATTAAGTTGCTCCCTGATGATCTTTAGGTAGGGTAACGATAATTTTTATTGTTATCAAACTGATTGTAATATAAAATTTATACTGGCTATATTAACAAAGATAAGAATATATTTCTTTATCTCCACTACAGTACGCCGGGTTGTAATTATTTTTCTATTCCAGCATCCGATCTTTTTTGGTATTATCATTCTTCTTCATTTATCGTCGCCGTCATTTCTGTTATCAAAATAAATAAATAAATACGGTGTTATTGAGAATTAACGTTATTCTCTTATTAAAAGACTTCTGGTTATTTATTCTTTAGATTTTGGTGGCAATTTAATTCCCGTGAAGAATGATACGCCAACAAACGAAGAAAGCGAGAGTCCGAAGAGGTCGATCGTTTCCACCCGTGGCACTCGCCAGGAGTATTTGTCCACTACAAATGTGGGACCCATAAAGGTTAAGAAAATAATCGAAAGCTTAAACCAACCAGTGTCCATTCCTTCCTCTCCTTCCTCAAAGCAAGTCTTGACCGACAGACCCGTTTCGGATATTTTACCTTTTGTAAGTAAGCATAAAAGAAAGAAAAAAAAAGATTTTTTTGTATAATTTGTTTGAAGAATATGTTTTTGAAAAGCCTAAACTTTGAAATTGATTTTTAACATCTTCGCGACTCAGGTTGAAGTCGTCCATCTTTTTAAGGTGTCTCTCAGAATAGCATGACAAATAGTTGTAGTGAATATTGTGAAAAAACAAAAAAAAAAAAAAAACAAAACAAGAAAATACAGGGTGCAGAAAAAGTAACGCCTTTTTTTATTTATTAACTTTTATTAACCAAAAGTAGTTTAAGATTAACTCTGGCTTAGTCGTTCAGGAATGACCCAATCTTAATTTCGAGCTGAGGTGGATAGAACAACGTGGAATGGCCATCAGGATCACAAGGTCTAACAACACCAGAGTTTTTCTTGTGGGGTGTAATGAAAGATCTTGTTTATATGTTCAAACCGAAAACAATTTCTGAATTAAAACTAGCAATTTCTGATAAAGTTTCTGAAATTAAAGTAGAAATATATCAAATGATTTGTTAAAGAGTTGCTAATAGGGTTTAGCGTTGCATTGACCATGAGGTGGAGCATTTTGAACATGTTAAATAGTTTGTTATTTTGATGTAACATTACTATATTTATTTTCTTAAATTACTGTAATTTATTTTTGTTTAATAAAAGTTAATGAATAAAAAGATGTTACTTTTGCCGCAACCTGTACCCAAACCTTGCTCAAAAGCTACAGTAAATAAAAAGCCACTGAGACGTAATGGGTTACTGAAGATAAAATAATGGAAGGAAACTAAGAAAAATTTTACTGAGGAGAAAGGGCAAAAAATGAACAGGATTCAAGGAGATAGAATATGTCAATTGACATTGCATTTACATTTTTTGTAGATTTTAATTCACAAGAAAGTAAGAAGCTGGAAGAGTGTTCCACAAGCGAGAAATGCGAGAGAAGAAACTATTAAAATAGAAGACAGTTATATTTAGCAAGTTCAGAAGTAAAATGATCAGACCGAACTTCTAATCTAATACCACGTTTAAATTAATGAAGTCGAAATACCAAGAAAGAAACTGGAGGTGTTAGAAATTCAAATACTCTTCAGAATTCCGAACTACTAAAGTGGATGAGGTTACCAAGAAGAATGTTGGGGATTTGTAAAGATATGCTATCAGGAATTCCTTGGAGATATATTAATTTTATTGTTATATATATTTTAAAATGAAAAAGAATTCACTAATAATTACAGCCCAGGATTGTAACAAAATAGCTAATATCACTAGTACAGAGGCAGAAATGGAAATGTCAGTTATCTCGGCAGCAAAATTGGCCCAAAATTAGTTTAAACATAGACATAAGTGGGAAAGGTGGAGTGATTTTGTGAAAATTATGCAAATGCCCACGCCGGGAAAAGGTAAGAATTGAAATAAAGTTTGTTTTTTTTCTTTAAAAATGAAAGGTTAAAATTCTTTAAGACTTTTGGAATTCTAACGGATTTACGTATCCAGAGCGGGCAAATAAGGGAGCAAAAATACAAGATAGTGAAAAGCGAGCAAAAATACTCGTTTTTTGGAAAATAAAAATATTTATGAATGAAAAGGCGACAAAAATATTTATAATTATATAGGAATTATTGAAAATCCCAAAAAGAATCTGAAATGTTATAGGCCTTGACATGGCATCTCGTCTTCAGTCATTTCCTAACACCGTAATGTAGCCTCCTGTGTATTTTCTATAAATACTTTCATGATAATTACTCTGATTAACTTTCCTCTATGTATAAATTGTATTCCTTGTAAATATGCATTGGGGTTTCATTTTTAGATGAGATTATTTTTATCCCTCCCCCAGACAAGTTGTACATATGGAAACTAGTTAGGACTATATGGAGGCATCATGATGGTTGTAGTAAGAATGGTAATTAAAAATATGTTCTTTTGGTGTAAGGAATACTTTGGTATGTCTGGATCAGTAATTGAAGCCAGCTAACTTTAAGATGAGACACATTTTTGTATGAGTCATAATAAATATTTCTTTTCCCTATGGTACCTAGATTTTAGGAATTTAAGCGCAGTACTAGATACGCGTCAAGGTCTCATTATTTTACAGTTGAACTGGCTAGATATAACCGGAAGTTCTATGCGAACAGTTTCTTCTATCGCCCTTCTTGCTTATGGAACTCTCTTCTGGCTTCTAGCCTCCCAGTCAACCTTGATCTTCAAAAAAAATGTAATGTCAATCGTTATCTTTTGTCTTCTTAATTCTCGTTCTTTTATTCTCTGTCCTTAATAGTATTTTTCTTTTTTTCCTTATACTCTCTAACACTCAGTAACTCCATAGCATCTTAGTGGCTTTATTGTTTTGCTTGGGGTGAAATTATTAAAAGATGGTTGATAAGCCGTAAAAACCAAATTAATAGAATGACATTTTAACTTTTTGGAGTAAAAGAAGTAAAAAAAAAATCAACAAAAGAAAAAAACAAGAAAAAAAACGGGGGGGTAAAAGAAATGTTAGGTGATTTAAATGTAGTATGTTTATGAGCATACTCCTTGAAACATTGCATATACATTGTCGTCATGCATTCTGTGAACTATTATCATTAATTTGGACTCCTTTTTTTTCTCCTCGAATAATATGCAAGCAGACAAAGCTCAGTCTTTAGCATGTTGTTCCAGCTTTATTTGTATGCAAATACCCCTGGAAATGATACAACCGAATGAACCTTAGTAAATAGTGACCTCAGGAATCTGAGAGTTGCCAATTAATCATTTAGACTCAAATCATGAATGAATGATGCTCTTATCATTAGAAAAAAATTTAAATCATCAATTAATTATGATTGCTGATCTACAATGAAACACCGGTTGATGATGACCGTCTTTTAAAGTTTATTAAATCCTACTCATTCTATGGCAAATTCCATAAATATTTTCGGCAGTCACTTGACTTTAGTTTTCATTAGAGAAAAAATTCTTCATCAAAGCGTTTGGGATCGATCGAAAAGGGTAATAATAGGTTATTCAGAGTCAGGTGAATCTGGCGGGTGGAATAGAACAGACCAACCAAGTTTCGAAATGTTTTCTGTCTTATTCTTGCGATATGCAACCTTGCGTTGCCATGATGTAGAACATTTTCCCTGTTGATGAGTGCAGGGCGCCTTTCGACCAGACTTTTATGGACACAATGCCGATGCTGGACTTATAAATATGCATTTAGTTTTTCATTCCAGTTTAAAAATTCTAAATTAATAATTCTCCGGACGATCTCAACAAACGCAGAAAATTACCTTTCTTCCATGGAGTTCAATTTTCAAGTCGGTTGGGAACATTAATCCCTGTCAATCCACACTGCCTTTTGCGTTCAACATTGTCGTATGTAACCGATTTTTCATCATCCATTATGATATATTTAAGGATCGGCTTATTCCTTTGTCATGAAAAAGGCATTTCAATATAGGTAAACGATCCAATTTTTTCCTTTAGCTAAGAGCGTGTGGAAACCAAACACCCAATTTACTGACTTTCCCTATTTTTTCTAAGTTCGTCTGATAGATTGAGATGGGTTTAACATTTTTCTTAATTAACGAGTGCCATGGCTTGTTTTTAACTAATGGGAGAGTAAATTATCATCAATGACCGATGTTTTTTTGTTCATCTTTTAATGACGTTTCTCTAGAATTAAACCTGGCAAACCATTTTCGTACTTGCCAGTCAGTTATGACTCCTTGAACATAAATACTACATAGATTTCTAGATGACAGTATAGCGTTATTCCCTTGCTTTTACTCCCATAAAATGAATGTATCTACAAACCCCTCCACTATTGAGGCTAAGAAATTCATTCATTAATCCTCTGTGTATGCTGCTACTGGTATGCGAAATTTATTCTTAACTACTATGTATGATTAGGATGATACATTCATCATTATGATTGATTTCAGAGAATAGAAATTGCTCATGACTGAACGTAATATGTTCGTCGAATTGTATGACGTACTAAGTAAAACTGCAACAGATATGGTCGTCGACACATGGTAAAGCTAAAAGAAATCTTATAAAACGTCCACTTTATTCGTGATGAAATTCTTCCTTTATTCAATTCTATTTAACCATGAACACAGCTGCTTATACAGCCACTGGATTTATAAAAACATGAATTTAATTAAGCCACAAACTCCGTTTCGTTAGCAACGCCCTGCACTTCGGTATATGTGCGAGGAAACAGTGGAGTAATTTGGAACAGTTAATTGGAGGCGAGAAGGAAATATGAGAGGCCAAAAGAGCTACTTGAGTCACGAAGCAGTCTCCGGAAATAATGAACATGTCATTTCGTCCATCAGTTTGTATTTGTCTGGCCTAAAAGAATAAAAGAACAGCTAGTCAATGATAATTATTACTATTCCCTGGTTGTTACAGTCTTATAAATTTAAAAAGAATGTAATTAACAATAAATGCAATGTCTGTTGTATGTAATTGAATTATACGAATATTTTATATAAACTCCACACTCCCACATAGAAACGAATGAACAAATTAATCTCTATTAGAGTGGGTTTCACCTAGAGGACAGGATCTTGTTGATAAGGCGAATTAGATACTCACTTATTGCCACATTATTGAAGATATGCTTAGTAAATTTTGTAAGATTAAAAATGTTTTAGCAACCCCGAGAAATATTTATAGCAGCATCCCTTCTTCAGCATGTCTGAAAATCATTCAGTTTTATGCGGAAGATTGGTGAAAAAAGAAGTCGACCTAATTCCCTTATTTCGAGTTGGTAGGGTCGAATAAGAAAATAAAATCTTTCCTGTTATGCATAACAACTAACAATGTTTTGGTTTAAATCATTTGGCCACTTCCAACAGCGTGTTTGTAGCTCCTGAATCTATGTTTTTTGTTTTGTTTATTTTAATACGCTTGTCGTAGAAAGGTAGAGAAAAAATACCTTGCAAGCGTGATTCTTTCAACACAATCCGTAACTGACCAGGATGACTTCCTGGTCTCTTCATATTGACTATCAAGGTCAGAATTACGTAATCATGACGTGCACTTAAGTCACAAGAATAGATTATGTAACTTAGGGTTATCCAAAAATATCTGACTTCTTTGACTACATCATCCACAACTCATTTCTTTGAAAAGCCACATTGTTGAATATATTGCTTCCTTTGGTTGTTTTTTTGTCTTTTGGATTATCTTGAAAATTAATGCAAAAAATGAATTAATTCATTAATAATAATAATAATAATAATAATAATAATACAACGACTTTGAAATCGAAATATCAAAAATGTAGCATATGGGAATATCAACAATCACTGTTGTTGCTGGAGCCTTCGGATTAGTTGGAAGATTCCAATAGACTCATTGATGGGATTCCTGGAAGCCCACGCCTTAAAGAAATACAAAAAAAATGTTCCCACAAGTACAACCCACACCTTACGATCTATGTAAAATATGTGTGTGATGTTTTTTTAATTGGTCAGTGGAAAATGTCATGATGCCATTTCTGACCTTAGGTCTCTGGGCGGGACCCGAAAAGAAATGTGTACACACCAAAAATCAAAGGAAATAATAATAATAATAATAATAATAATAATAAAAAATTATGATGATCGTAATAATAATCATAAATAATTGTAATAATCATATTAATTTATAATCATTAAAATATTTCACCGATTTAGCCTCCGCCAACGACTCCGTCATCGCCGTTGAACGAAATGATGTACAAACTGGCGATCCAAGACGGGAAAACGCGGACGGATACAAATGAATACACAGCGTTCAAGCGGAGCTACCAGAACGAATGGGGAAGGTAGGAAATACATTTCTCGATTTAATTTCTTTGAAATTGTAACATTCTTAACTATGTACCTAGTCAACTGTATGTTATCATCATATTGTGTATCTTTATTGTTATTCTTCTAAATTTCACCTTTTACGCTAATTAGCTGTTTTGTATACAGCCAGTTGAATTTCTCATTATCAATCCCTTAACCGTGTGATCGTAGGGTCGACGCGCAGCTGAACATCTTACGAGCTCTTTCCACATATTCAGGCGCAGCGTGTTTTTGGTAAGTAGACCTGGTGGAACCCAACAGTTCTCAGGTCAAACTATAGCAGATAGCCTCTAACCTGTTTATTCCAGCGGGGTAACCCTTCATCCTGACCGTTGAATTCAATCTAGGAAACGCTCTGCTCAAATATGCCATTTCATTACCACACTGGCTGCATGCTTAGCTATTGAATTCAATTTAACCCATTGTGCTAGATAGTCGTTGACCCCAACAAAAAAAGCTTCATACGCGCATTGGCAGAAAAGCCTGGTGCGGGAAAAGATTGTCGCAATGCAGCAGCTAGTAGTGGACTACATGGTACCAGTAACATGGTACTAATAATGAAATTACATGCATTAAAAATAAACAAATTAGTATTTTTATTTTTATTTTTTTCGCACAATGTCTGATATGTCTTTCAGGAAGCATATTTTACACATGGCTTTAGAAGGCGCTCCGAATTTTCTTTGTAATCAGAACGATTTTGAGCCGTTATAACGTGGCTCAAACTAGACATAAATCCTTCTAAGAAAAATAATTCTGCTATCAGAAAACATTGCTATTCCGTTAAAACTCTACGTTTTCGAAGTCGATAACATTCTAATTCTCTGAAATGGTTATAGTGTTGTTCTTGTCTTACATAAAAAAGGTAATCTTTCTCGTACTGGATTTGACACTCAGTATCGTAGACTTGCTAAACTCGTGTTCATATCGAAGAGATAAGAAAAAAAAAAGAGTACTAAACGTATTCTATCGACCGCCGAATGCAAACCATCTCTTAGTTCTGATGAAAATATGTGTCAATACATGTGTAAAATGGCTTATGTCCACATCACTTTGAACCACCAGTTCCGAAACAATCACCGATTTTAAGCAACGCAAATAGGTGACCGCTTCAAATACACAAGTACTATAAGCTTGGGTGTGATGGTCGTGTAAAGGATCAGGGCTAGGAATTTTTAATCGGGGGGCCGAATTTGAATTGCTGTTGGATTCGTTATATTCACTTACACGCAAATACCATTGGGAAAGGTATGAGTTCACCACTTCTTCCTCAGCTGTGGATTAATTAGTAATATTTGTATCAGTAAAACATGATTATCTAAAAAAATTCTTACAATCTAAAAATATTTTCTGGCTTTAAATAACCTGAAAAGGCTCAATAAACCATAGAAAAATGATTCAAACAGCAAGTGTAAAATAATGAAAACAATTAAGCTCAAATTTCAGAAAACAGTTAATCAAACCACTTGATTCTTATTCTCTAATAAACATCATTCTTGCATTCCTGAATATATTATTTCAATAATCTGCCTTTATAAGGATGCAAATGAACTTGTCCTATTATATTACGAATCGTAATAATTATATATTTTGAATTGATGAGTTAAAGAACAAGTACACTGAACTATATTATTTACGAAAAATAATGTTCTTGGGTGAAGTTAAAAATAACTTTATAAGTAAATGCGTTATTTCGTTAACAGCGAAATCCATGCTTTTACGCTTGCGTCTGTAAGAAAAAGCCAATATGTAAAAAGATATTTTAATTTTCGTTGGGTTTCTGTTCTATTTTGTCTTTTATACTAGCACCTTCAATGATATTTTAATCACTGTTGACTTCCTGATCTAGTATGATAAGAATCTTTTCTTCCAAAATTATTATTATTATTATTATTATTATTATTATTATTATTCCACTTCGATTTAAAATACAAATTCAGTATTGATATTTTCTATGAAAACTACGTCAAGTAGAAATTGATTATTAAAATGAAACCATGTATTAAATGCTCACTTTAAACTCATCACTCCTACTGTACAAACATCAAAGAAAATTGTGGATATCCTTATTTTATGAGTTTAACGCGGTTTTCTTATAAATCTCTTAAGAAAAATCAACTGATATTTTTTTCGGAACATTTTAGATGAAGAATCATTATTATTATCTTGCTAATCGGACTAACATGCTGATCTTTGCTGTTGCACTCACAGGGTTTTAATCGTTCTACCCTCCGTCCATCTTCAGGTAACTCTCTCGTAATTTTATACCGAAACGTTTGTTCACTTTACGAATGTAGATTCCTCTCACTTCTCTTTCCTTCCTAAAGGTACATGAGTTAATACTTACCAGTCTTATTCACGTTTCTGTCACTTGCGCCTTTCCTCTATTGAACCAGAGTATGTAAAATTTTAGCAGCACTATATAACATTGTGGATTAAAGTGTTAGCGAAAACATATCTGCTTACTGAAAATTGTGAGTTCAATCCCTGGGTCTGATTTAGTGGCAGAAACAGATAAAAACGATACAATGGTGAATAAGATGGTGGAGTATTATCTAATACAAAATATATTTATTCGAATCTCGTGGACTGGCGGTACAGAGTCACAAAAAAATCAATGTACCACATAAGAGAAATCACCTCGCTTGAAGACTTTCAACAAAAGTAACAACTAAAATGTACAGTTCATTTAACTCGAAGAGAAAACAATAAAAATAAAAAAAAATAATGAAGATGTTGATGTTTCACATTACTTCAAACAAATAGTTAGGAAGGAAAGCTCTATCAACACCGGAATAGGCGATAATTCTTCCTGAAAAAAGTTTTAATAGTAATTTCAAATGACAGTAGTACTAGATATTCGGTCAACGTATACCGAATGTTCCTTTACAATGGTAATGTTAATATTAGCCTTTTCCTTATATGGAAATATTCGGCATTTATTGACTGGGCAGGAAGTGGTACTGTCAGTTGAAATTTTCTTCTTAAAACAATTTTTCAGGAAAATAGGTTTCTCAAACCCAGTAGCTGTCAATGCTCTTTCCAGTACTTATGATGTTTCCTTCTTAACCTTTTGTTTGTGGCAGTGGGAACTGTTATTATTTTGATAATTTCATTATTCTCTCTTGGAGTTACACGTATCACTCGTTTTCGCTGTTGTTGAAGTCCTTGGGTGACGTGTTTTCCTTTATGCGATGTGGTTTCTAATATTTGGTACAGATATTTGTTTCAGATTCTTCAGCGCCATTCCACGAGATCCACGGAAAGAATAAAACTTGCAATGATAACAATCAACTTCGTGGGTTTAATAAATGTCCGGTTCAAAATTCCCAAAAGTTTGCCAATTACAAAGGCAGTGGCCTGAGGAATGCCAGAGAGTAAAACAGCCGAAATATGAGTATAGCAACCAAGATGGTTCAAATAGTAAAGTACATATTACTGATTAAACCTGCCATTCCAAAATCCCAGCTTACATCCTTTTATATTCCACGCGAGATTTCTTCAATTTCTACCCTATTTTGAATTACTATTTTGCATTTTTTTTTCACCATTATACGAAGTGGGCTGAAAAGTTCTCGGCCTAACCTGAACACTCTTCTCCCAAAATTCAAATACGTGGTCATTTGACTTAGATTTTGGGAAGTAGGTAGATAACATTTCCACACGCCTGGTTAATAAAAACATATGATTGAAATTTCTCCCCAATTCCACGCCACATGCTAAAATTCTTACCTTTAGATCTGAAATTCCTCCTCTGAATGTCAAGTGCCACCCATTTTAGAATCATTAGTTTACTGCTCAGCTAAACTATATGTTGGAAAGACATTTAGAATAATCAAGAACCTATACTGGCTGCAAACGGCATACATGCGGATAGAAAATGAGTTCAGCAGATATACGAAAATAGAAAGGAGCGTAAGGCAAGGATGTGTTTTTTCTAACCACACTTATTCAACCTATACAGCGAGGCAATTCTGGTAGGATTTCCAGTTAGAGAACTGGAAATCCTACCAGATCTTGACAACGTAAGATACGCAGATGACACAAGTACTGATAGCAGCCGCCGAAAGGAAATTACAAAATCTCCTACAGAAGGTAGCGAAGGAGAGCGTGAAGAAAGGACTAAGCATAAACTACAAGAAGACAGAATGCATGGTCATCAGTAAAAAGATGAGCCCAAAATGGGATTTGTAGGTCGGATACAATAAAATCAAGTCGGCGTGGAAATTTAAATATCTGGGAAGTGTTCTGTCAGAGGACGGAAGTGCGACGCTGAGATGGGATCCGAGGACGTACTGAGATGGCCATAGACAAATTCCAAAAGCTAGACAGAGTATTACGAAACAGGAGGATTTCGCTGGTAACAAAGAAAAGAGTACTGAACTGCTTCGGGATATCTATCAACCTTTACGACAGCAAATGTTGGACGATCTCCTCAAAGATAAAGAAGAGACTCGAAACAACGGAGATATGGTTCAACAGAAGGATGATAACAGTATCATGCACTGAACATGTGAGATACGACGAGGTTTTGGAGAGTATGCAAACAAGGAAGATCAGGAAGAGGCAGCTGAAATTTCTGGGACACGTAATGAGAAAGGTGGGTTTGGAGAATCTGATACTCACAGGGTGGATAGAGGAAACGAAAGACAAGGGAAAGCAACGCGTGACATACCTAGCGGGCTTAAGCAAGTGGATGACAGAACAGGGTCTGGGAGAGGTAGCAAAAAGACAAAACATATTGAGAACTACAAGAGATACGGGGAAGTGGAGAGCCATGATCGCCTACGTCCTGAAGGGACATGGCACATAAAAGTAGTTTACACCAATGAAATTACAAAATGAAATGCATTTACAAACAACAGTGTGTGCACTGAGGGCATCACTGCGTTAATAGTATCAAATGTGCATCGTATGAATTTTGTATTTTATTTTTATGTTATACGGATCTATCAATAAATTGAAACATGCATGTTGTGAGTTTGATATACTGGTCTCTGTAACTGCAGACCGATGACTGTTACAATTTACCAGTGTATTCACCTACGTTTAGTGAGTTTCGCCTTTTGCTAAAAAGCCATAATTATTTTAGCACACATATTGTAAACATGTGTGCAAATAGTAAGTGGCTGAAACGTGCGTGTAAATATCCACGAAGTGGCTGAAATTTAAATACTGACTTTTACGTATTGAGTCACAAATACTTTCCGGTTGGGTTTGTTTAATTTATTCTTTAAAAAAGTAAGAATACGTTTTTTCATTTATATATTCACCATTATTAGCATCGATTTGTGACCACTTATCAGATATATCATCCCCATTTCTTTTTTCAATACTTGTAAAAGCAATATTTGAGAAAAATTCTGCATGTTTTTATATGAAATAAGTTATACATTCACCATTATTTGCAATGATTTGTTGCCACATTTCGATACTTTTGAGTAAAAATTCTTCAGGATTCAACCAACTATTAAATCTGTTTTTTTTTCTAAGAAAAGTTTGCCCGATAAAAGTCTTATTCTCTGATAGAAAAAGCTAATAATTAGGCCTAGTAATATGGCGAGTAGAGTAGGACAAGCCAATAGAGATACAATAATTTTTTTCTGTATTATTCTTGATGTATGCGCCTTTACGTTGTCATGGATTACATTTCCCCTATTGACGAGCGCGGAATTCTTTTCAGCCAAAATTGTGGCCATGTTGCAGCTGTTAGATGTAAAAACGTGCTTTTAATTTTTCATTGCGTTTTAGGAACTTTAAATAAATAATACCCCGACAATTCCGCCACAAGCATAAAATTAGCTTTCTTCTGTGGAGCCCAGCTTTTGGGGCCATTTGTGGAAATAATGACTCCATAGTCTTTTGTGTTGGGCATTGTCGTATGTAAACCATTTTTAATTTCCTGTTATATATTTACGGAAAGGTTAGTTGTGATGCTGAATTTTTTTACAATTGATTCTCCAATAACGGAAATTACTTATGGTTCGACTTAAACCACTGAGCTTTCTTTTTTTAAATCGTTCCACCCCAAGCAATGTGTGAAAGAAAATGAGAAGACTTTAGTGAGAAGTGAAGAGAAAGGTCAATAAATAAATAAGATTCAAGAAGACAGAAGCTGGCGATTGACGTTGCATTTAAATTGTTAACGCCAGGGAAGCAAGACATCAGAAGAGAGTTCCAGAGGTGGGAAGTTTGAGAATAGAAGTGGCGGTTGCATTTCGTTAGTTCAACAGTAAAACGGTGAGACCTAGTTGCCAGTCTACTAACACACTTAAATTCACCAGGAAGAAAAAAGCTCATTAGAGCAGTTGCTATTTGTAGAAAAGAGGAAAGCCACGTCACATCACTGAGAAAGTGACTGAAGTCAAGATGACTGATCAAGATCGATTACATGACAGACGCTTCTTGGAATTTGGTCAAGAATCTTCAGATATCCAGTAGAATCTCCATAACAGATATGGCAGCAGTATTCAATGCATGGACGAATGGTAGATTTATAAATATGCAAGATGAATTCTGATTAGAATAATTTCCTTACACGACACAGTAAACCAACTTTCTTAGCAGTAGATGAAGCTATTGATTCGATATATTTGCGTGTCGCGCGAGTGGTCAGGGATACCATACAGCAACTTGGGTGGGAGACTTTATGCCATCCACCTTATTCACCTGACTTTGCGCCATCCGATTACCACCTCTTCCACTCCCTGGATAATCATCTTCGTTGGAAATCCTTCACCAATGAAGCAGACTTTCGCAAAATCCTCACGGACTTCTTTGCGTCAACCCCCACACCCCGAGTTCTACCGCAAGGGCATTGAACAGCTGGAGACGCGTTGGCAGAAGGTGCTGGATATCGATGGCGATTACTTCGAAGACTAAATATAATTTACACATATTGTGAAGCGTTTTCTTTTTTTCCTTTAAAAACGGACAGAACTTTTTTGGTTACCTTGTAATATTCTTGACCAATTCGGCGTTGATTATAGCCTCGATTACTTTGCAAATATGAGGTAAGAGACTAATAGTGGAGATAATTTGACGGGTCAGAGGGTTCATAAACTACAGAGGAGGACTTCCAACAAACTGGAAATCAAGAAGCATTTCTTGTTAGTCAATATCCTAAGAAATGAATTTGACGCCGTATTTAAATATTTTATCAATACATGCTTATAGCAAATTTCTTTAGAACAACAGATATCGGATAAAGCAAGTGATATTTAAAAATAATGCTACATATTCTGTGCTCCTTTCGACATGTCAGTTATCGATATTGATAATAAAAAAATGGAACGAAAGTTTATCATTTATTGTTGTAATTTTATAGTAATGACTCTTGCAAATATGTGATAGATCTTATCCACCATTAAAGTGCTTTCAATCCGAGTCAGTAATATGCAGTCGCTGCGTAAGTGAGATATACGTTTTCATACCGGAAATAAATACATAAAAATAATCACGTAAACTCCCAAATGCATTAAACTCATAGCAGTTGCATTGTATATGGTTATTGAGAACTTTTTGTAATGATAGGCAGTAAGAAAGTGAGAAATGAAACGACATCAACGTCATCAGCGGAAATTGCGGGAAAGAATATATACCCCCCATATATATATATATATATATATATATATATATATATATATATATATATATATATATATGCATATACACACATCCACAACAGATATATATATATATATATATATATATATATATATATATAGAGAGAGAGAGAGAGGGAGGTGGAGAAAACTTATAGATAAAAAGAATACACGGGAGTTAGGCTATGATATCAATAGAAAATGAGCGGATAATCGAAAGACAGGGAGAGATGAAATTGCAACGAATTAAAATTCTTTACAGAGAAACAGCGAGAAAGAAAGTTCAAAGGGAAGATGCAGCGAGGATATTAATTTCTGCATTAGTTATTCGTTTCTCGAAAATCAAACGAATTTATGAGTGTATACCATTTAAATAAAAACAGGTACGAGCAACGAATATTTGAATATTAAAGGGAGAGAATAGGAACATATCGCCAAAAATTGATAGAAAAGCTGAAGCATGAGATAATAGATAACCTTAGCTGTCAACTCACGTAAAATTTCTACAGGTACGTTTAGTTTATATATTATCAGCATTTGCAATAATTTGTAGGCAGAAAAATACGTTAAACAATTTCTAATGTAACCTTAAAATGTTTTTATCAAACGAACATTTAACATTATTATTGATATTTACTAAGCTTATATTAACATAATGTAAGATAATGAGGTTAAGTTTTCCATCAAGTGAGAAGTGCATATCTTGAAAATCAGCATTCAAAACGTTAGTTAAAACAGATCTCGAGAGCTGTTGAGAAATATTCAAGTAACACACAGAGCAGGACTAAATTACTTGAACTGAGTTTGACGTATTGATATTTGCTAAGTCTAGTTGAGTATAGCAAAAGAATATGGAATACTCAATGAGGATCGAAATCTCGACAATTTTAATGCCCAACGAGACTAGATTGTTAACTCTTACTCCAAGGCGAGGCAATTTCAAAATGTCGTATTAAATAGAAACAGCGCTTCCTCAATAAAAATGTATTTATCCCGCAACATTTCTTCTTCTTCTTCTTCTTCTTCTTCTTCTTCTGTGCACTCTGTCCCTTCGAGATATAGGCTATCATGGCTCTCCACAACTTCCTACTTTTTGTATCTCTAAACAATGTCTATTTACTTACTATCTCCTCCATTCCTTGTTCTGCCACCCATTTACATATTCTCGTTAGTTTACTGCCTTTTTCCCGTTCTCTTGCTTGCTACACGTCCTGTGAGTGTCATATTTTCCAAGCCCTCTTTCCTCATTATGTGTTCCAGAAAATTCGGTTTTATCTTTCCGATTCTAAGTACCGGTGTTCTTTCGTTCACATTTTCCTTATAACTTCCTCGTTGCTGAAATGGTCATCGAAGCGTCCTCCTGTAAATCCATATTTCTGTTCCTTCAAATCTTCTCTTCAACTGTGAGAAAGTTGCCCAGCATTCACTGCTATATCGGAGGATTGATATTACATTGATTTTAAAATCTCAGATAAGCTCGAAACAAAAGCACTGATTGCGTTATGTTTCTTGATATTTTGCTATTGAATTCTATAAAACAATTTTAGTGCATAATATTTCTGCCTGAAATACTGTGTGCTTATGACAAAACTATGCCAGAAAGTGAAAGGCAGATTGTGGTGACATCTAAAGAAAAGATTATGCATTGTAACCTCCAGCATGCAATCATTAAATGAAACATTTCATTTTATTAATAGGCCTGAAGCTACGGTCGTGGGGCAATATTTTCTTTCGCATTAAATACTGAATAAATCGCCGCCGTTGATGGGCGAAACTGTTCTCTTAGTCTATCATCTGGTCATTGCATTGTGTCGTTGTTGTTTCATTTTACAAAGTAATAATTCTAAAGAAGACGATTTTAATTGAGTGACGATTGAGAATCAGTGAGAATGGTCGTACATGCAGTTGTCAATACATAATAACTTCAACGGAAAACACTGGGAAAGAAGATTTAATATTAGAACAAGAGAATTCTTTCAACGATGATTTTGAGAAAGGAACTGACTTAAGTTCAAACCCATTTCAAGATAATACTAGTGAGAAAATGATACACAGAAATAATGGTATGTATTATTCATACCTGCTTAGATTGTTATGACCTGAACATGTAAATGGTAAATAACATCAACGATAATTCAAAAAAAAAAAAAAAGAAAAAAAAACTACTAACATAGAAATATTAGTTTTACGGTTAAAGACAGAAGTTCTCATTGAACTATTATAATTTGTATTTGAATTGATGAAATCTTCTTGTAATCTTAAGTGGCTTCATGAAAAAGAGATATAATCAGACATAAGCAGTTTTGTTGGCATTCCAGCCCTAATGGAATTGCAACTGAAAAATTTTGAATGATAATGGTGAAAGGTAGCCGTTTCGAAACATTTGACATTCAATGACCGAACATTTACCATTACTGTAAGCTGAAATTTATAAATTATTTTTGCTAAAAAAAGTGTTCTTTTATATAATGTTGTTCCCCGTATACAACGCCCAATAGCTACTTGAGGTAAAGGGTTATAGAGTTAGAGGTACATATTATGGGGATATGTAGGGAAGATAACGGTTGACCTTAGACTTGAACAGGTTAAGATTGTAGTATCAGCTTGGGAGATTCGAAGGAAGAAGCTGTTCGAGTGGAACTGACATCTCACCAATAGAATATGAAAAGAATAATGTGCGTGGCATGGAGGATCTTAGATTTGAAGTAATTAGATTTATCAAATCCACTGTTATCTTTCTTGTATTCATGGGAATTTCCTTGTTAACGTCTTGTTTAGCATAGCGTGGAAACTTGTCATCTAGATTATATCATTATTTTCTTGTTTTATGTGTTGCCAATTTTTGTTGCCGCATCTGGTTGAAATGTTTAATGAAATATTTTTCTGGTCATCAAACTGATAGCGCACCCAGAAGTTTCACACCCATCACACGCTATTCAATTTTCCCACTCCGTTTACGTTAGTGGATAGAACTATAACAATACAACTCGTATTTGTAAGAAATAAATAATTTTAAATTTACAGCTGTTTAGCCTGCATAATGACGTTGTACATTTATTATGATGCATATATTAAACGTTTGCATTATTCGGACTGTTATCCTCATCTTCATTGCCATATTCACAACGTTTTGGCCGTTGTACACTCCGGCTTTCTTAAGTTGATTGGAATTTCGAACTGAACTCTTTATTTCGTCCACCAGGGTAGATTGTTCTAGTTCCACGTGGCATGACCCTTCTGGAGGTCTCAGTTATTTCCCTTTTTTTATTTCCGTTTTGGTTCACCACTACTGTGTCCTGGTATTTAACTCACAACTCTTTGGTTCTAGTCACTGGATCTAACAAAAATTCTTTATCCGCTGGACATACATCTGTGTATGAATTTTGGAGACTTATTAACTCTAATATATCACCATCATTTTTTACTAGTGCTCATATTGCGATTTTTTTTCTGTTATTGCATATTTTACCAGAGCTTATATTGCAATTTTTGTTGTTATTCGTTGCTTTTCTCTAGCATTCCTTATTACTGGTTCCCATATTGTATTCATTTCTATGCTTGGTCGGCTCAGGAGATTTTTGTGGACTAACATATGAGCTGATTTATTAAGTTTTTTTTTTTTTTTCCAGTGATGCTCTCTGTCTATTATTTCAACCTCATCCTAGAGGGGCCGGTGATCTCCCTTTTACCTTCATATGTGGTCAGCTACGCCTGATTTTTTTTATTTATCCTCGTGTTACCGCTTTACGATGTTCTTGTAGCCTTACCTTAAGGGGCGGCCTGTTTCTTACCACAGCTGCACGGGATGGCGTACTCACAGTCCTTAGACATATTCTCCTCTATGGAGGGGTCTTATTCGAAATAGGTGTCTGTAAAGTGTTGAACGACTTTTGAAGGTTGTCCTGATGTTATATGGATAAAAGATCCTTTGTATTTGCTGTTATAATCCCTTCACATAGGGTAGGCAGACTGAAGCTGTTTTCTGAGTGCTGTTATCCTTTTGTACCCTCCTGTCCTAGTTTATTGGAGCTGCTGCCATGTACTCAGGGTAGCTGTTACTTTGTAGGGTACTGCTTATACCGACCATTTCTTGTCCGTATGTTCCTGGGTCCTCCCCATCTTTATTGTCATCATCATGTCGTTTCGGCCAGTGTACGCTCCGACCTTCTTCAGGTGATATACGTTGGAATTTCGAACCGAACCCTATATTTCGTCCACTGGGATAGATTTTTCTAGTTCCACATGCCATGTTTTTCTGAACATCTCAGTTTTAGTTATTTCCCTTTAGTAACTCAACTCTCCAAGTTTTTCTGCTGTGGCCAGGTGTTGAATTCACAACTCTTTGCTTCTAGTAACTGAATTACTTCAACTAACGTTTCTATCTACTGGGTCATGCGTCCTTATCCCCAAGGCCACAGCAGAGGTAAACAAAAATTTGGATTTGTAAGTAACTTAAGAGAAATTTTTGAAACTGAGGCGTGGCACGTGGAACTAAAAAATCCACCATAGTGGACTAAATAAAATGTTCAATTCGAAATCTCAACGTATATCGCCTGAAGAAGGCTGGAGTGTACAACGGCCGAAACGTCGTAAAGATGACAATAAAAATGAAGTGAAAAGTCCGAATAATGTAAATAGTTACAATACCTCATCTCAGAAATTCTAAATGAATTAGAGAAACAGAAATTCGTCTCGGTTTAAATATTTTCTTTTCTTATCCACCTAAACGGTATGTACTGAGAAAACTTCATCCCAAGGTTTGATGGGATTCAAACGAATTGCTGTGACCTGAATAAACCCTATTACTACAAAATGCTACATTAGATAAGCTAATTGTTGCCAGAAATGCAATTATTGATTATAATAATCCCTGTCCCCAGGTCTTTCCGCAAATAGAACTGTAACTTTTAGACGAACTTTTTTGCTCCATTACTTGTATGACCAGCGGTTCTAACAATTTTAAAGATTCATCGAAGGATTTCGCAAATCAAAACCGGAAACGTTCTTTTATGAGGGAATGCACAGTTTAGAGTAATAAAAATCCGCACAAAGCAATTTAACAACCGAATAATGATATCCATATAATTCATATCACTAACAGATTTGGCAAAACGTCTTCCTTTAAACTAATATTTTGCGTGTCCTTTTTTAAACCTCAGCGAAATTAACTATACCCAGTCATGACCGATGAACCCATAGTCTAGTCAATAATCTGTGACAAGAGAGAATTCTTTGGACAAATCGAAAATTAAAACATAAGTCCAACATGCATGAATAAAAAGATCTATCCCCTTTTGTTAGGATACGAAACTGAGCAGATATATTTGAGTCAGAGAAAAATCTGAGTTTAAAGGCACCATTTAACTTTGCATGGTCATCGACGAACTCTGTAGCCGTGTAGTCAAACCACGTCAAATCTAATGACCGTTTCGCCTAGGCGAACGTAGGTTCGAATCCTGCCGGAGGCTGCATATTTTTCTCTAATACGATTTCTCGAATATTTAGATCGAAAATAAATAAATATACTGTTTAATGAATAAACGGAGGTCTAATCAAATATGAGTATCCGCTAAAAATAAATAAATATGTGTAATGTGTTGTTCAAGAAGATTTATTTATAAAACGAACGAACTTTTTGGCCAACCTTTTTATTTTTATATATATATATATATATATATTACTAACCGTCGGTTAGCCTGGAACAGAGCGGGAGTGGACGAAATACCCAATGAGAACCGAATTTAGTGACAATTGCTTGCAAATTGATGAGTATTTTTTTATGCCCTTGAAAAATATTGATTTTCTTTAGCGAAACATTCGTGATGCATTTGTTCATCACTGAATGTTACTTTATGCCAAATGTGGCTTAGTCTAATAAGTATCCTCATATGCAGATTTGTGTAAATATTTTTGAATAAAAAATGAAAGATATTTATGACTTTCTATATATATTAATCTGTTACTCAATTTTTATTGAAGAAACATTTATCCAGCTGTTTGATCAGAGCTGAATAAATGATATATTTGCACCTTGTTTTATACACGATGATATTATATTCATGTATATCAAGTCTTGCGCACTTGTCTGGTTAAAAGACACACACAGCATTGCTTAATTTCTTAAAGTCAACAAATGCATCAAAACAGTTTTGCTGGAGAATGACCTGTCTCTATACCTTCTAGTTCTTTAGAAGATGCACCATTACTAAAAATAAAAATAAAATAAATAATAATGTATAAAAGGGACATATTTGATATATTCATCAGCATCGCTGACACTAGACATCTAGAGAGAAACACTTGAAGTGGAGCCACTATATCAAATCAATAGCTGCATCTACTGCAAGGAAAGTTGGGTCTTTGTGTCGTGCTAGAAATTTTTTTAGTCAGAATATATCTGGCACATTTATAAATCTACCATTCGTCCTTGCATTGATTACTGCTGCCATATCTGTCTGGTTCCCTTGCTATTCATCTCGAGGTTTTTGACAAAATCTAAAGAAGGATCTATAATGTAATCGATCCTGACTTGGCTACTCGACTTCAGTCACTTTCTCACAGATGTAGCGTGGCTTCCCTCTGTCTTTTCTAGAAATATTTCGTGGCGGCTGTTCTAACGAGCTTTTCCCCCGGTACCTTGTACATGAATTTAAGCGTGCTACTAGACTGGCATCTAGGTCCCACTCGTTTAATCTTGAAGTAGCTAAAGGCAACCGCCACATCTAACCCAGCAGTTTTTTTTTTCTCACAGTTCCTGCCCATGGAACTCCCTTCTGTTTCTTTGCTTCCCTGATAACTACAATCTTCAAAAATGTAAATGCAACGTCAAACGCCATCTTCTGTCTTCTTGAATCCAGTTCTTTTTTCCTTTCCTCATTTCCCCTATTTTCAATTTTCACTTCCACTCGCTGAAATCTATATTGGTAGCATTCCTGTCTTGCTTGGGGTGAAATGATTAAACATAAAAAGAGAACGTTTCGATAAAAATGACATTTTCAGAATGAGAGATTAATTAAAAAAGTAGAATAATTAGTACGCTTAATATAATATATATATAAGACAATATTACAACATGAAACAACTGCTAGTTGAAAAAGAAAATAGTCTCATAAGAACTAAAGAACAAGTGCAAAGCAGTGATATTTATCAAAAGTCAATTTGTTAAAAACAGCATAAGATATATATGCAGGAAATTTTGGTGGGCGTGCTAAAAATCCTTCCCTGCAATATTTTCAACAATTTAGTTGCTAACAAAAGAATAGTTTCATAAACATTACAGATAGGAAACTAAAGACAATAATAGATAATTATCAGCCCCGCAAATGTTTATTGGGCCAATGACTTAAAATAATTAAGGAAATAGATCAGGAATGACAACTTTATTGAAAGAACAAATGACAATAACATGATTTAACATAATTGAAAATGAAGTCATTGAAAATAATATTGTTCGCAGATACACAAAAGTGATATTTGACGAAGGAAAAATCGGAATGAACAAATTATTGTCTATATGCATGTATTTATAGGCATTAAGCAGACATACTTATAGATTATCATCAATTTTCAAAATTTCTTACTATATGACGTCTAAATTTGTATTTCTTTTTCACACGAGCTTATAAAATTTCTTTAGAATAATCTTTAATCACTTAATTGTGTGAATCATGATACACAAATCGCAGTAGTAATTAGTCAAGTTATTTCAATTGAAATTGTACGATTGTATTAAAGTCACCACTAAGCGACAAAGTGGAGGTGCGAACGTTTGATTTCATCTATTTCTGTTCCGACGAGAGGGAGTTGACTGTTATTAGAAAGAATATACTCACTTTTTATTTATATTTGAAATTTTTATCGGCGGTACAAAATTTAATAATGGCGTATAACAAACATATTTCAAATATGCAGTTAGGGTAAGAGAAAAAAGGAGACTGGCATTACAAGGTTCACCCTGTACTCAAGGGTTGTTTTAACTACATTTATAATCATTTCACCCCATGCAAGGCAAGAATGCAACTTGTACAACCCCTTTCCCACAGACAATATTTTGCCGCTACACTATCGCTATTTTCATGACAGTTGTTTAGACGAGAAACATTCTTTCGTTCCACCTATCCAGACTTTCACAGTTAGAACACTCTGTGCACGTAAAGACGGTCAACTCATTCTCATTCTCTTCGTATTTCATTGGTAAGGAAGAAGTTCCACTCACAGAGATTCTTCCCTGGAACTATTACGAAAGTTTTCTTCCCCGATTACTACGATCTTAATCCGGTTCTATTCTACGGTCAACCGCTATCTATCCTACATATCCTCATAACCGGTACTTCTTAATCTCTCCTTACAACAACCTCATTCATTAATCCTCTATCTTGTGTAGTTCTTGAATCTTGTATTGGGTGAACACTACTACAAAAAAATTTTTTAAAAAAAACACACACACACTTGGTAAAACAGATAATATTAAATTATACTAATTTTGATGAAAATACATGCTTTCTTAACAATTAGTTTTATAGCGTAGATTTTACGGTTCTTCTCAGTTCATATAATTATTGACAGTAAAGGCTTACGGATATATCATGTTGAAACAACGATTCTTTCCCGATCACCGAAGTTAAGCAACGTCGAACCTTGTCAGTACCTAGATTGGTGTCCTCTTAGCAATACCAGGTGCTGTAATTTTTCACGTACGGGCGGTGTAATTGAAAATCGGAGGGCCGAAATCTAATTCTCGTTAGGTTCGTTATATTCACTTACGTGCGCATGCCATCTCGAAAGATATGAATCCACCTATTTTACTATATTGATTATTCTAATTCATCAAAATTCTATCACTTGTATATCCTTGCTTGACCCAGATAATGCTGCGATGGAGCCGCTAAGGAGAAAATAAAGACATTGCTCTTGGAGCACAACTTGTTGGGTTATGAATATTTGAATGTGTATCACCACGGAATTTGTGTGCAGCGGCACTATATCGAGTCTATTCAGTTTCTTCTTCATCACCTAGGGTCGTTGGTACAGTTGGTATGACGCTGGTGTTGCATTGAAATCGTCCGTGTTCGATTCTAGATGGTGGATGCGCACTGCTGATGGGTTCCAAATAGAACGAAACGGCCGTCCAGTGCTTTCTGCATTCTGTTGAGGATTATTCTGATTCGTGGTATTAATTTATTCTAATTCCTCAATCTATTATATATATATATATATATATATATATATATATATATATATAATATGTTGTATTTGGCAATCTCCTTTTATACAAATGACAGATGACTGAGAAGGTACTGCGATTTTTATTCAAGCCTGCATATTCTTTTCGGGACATAAAGTGTGTAAAAACTGTTCAAATAAAATACTTGTACGAATAAAGAAAAAACGAATAAAACATTTAATCGCAGTATCTTACCAGTCGTCTTTTATAAAACTTGTATATATATATATATATATATATATATATATATATATATATATATATATATATATATATAATGTAGGAAATCGAGGAGTTAGAATTCCGGGCGAGTTTATTGCATTTACTTGCATCAGCAATGCTCAAATAACCTCTCCCTCCAGCTATAGGTTGAATAGCAAGACACACTGAGTTCCTTAGCCTCAGTTGGCAACCAGTCTACCACAAAAAATTGACAACCTGCTGCGGGACAATCTTCAAACGCTCTCTTTCAACATGTCTTGAGAGAGTAAAACTATCATAATATCTCATGTTGATGCGCAGCCTGCAACAAGCGGAGTAAGATTTACACAGGCACATACATAAACATGCACACACAACACACACATATATATATATATAGGTATATATATATATATATATATATATATATATATATATATATATATATATGGCTCTCCATAATTTTCTGACATTTGTAGCTCTTAGTAATGTTTGTCTTTTTGTTATCTCCCTAAATCCCTGTTGCACCAATATTTTATACATGCTCGTTAGACAGGTTACGCACGGCTTTCTTTTGTTCTTCTTGACTTCAATATGTCCTGTCAGTGTCACATTTTCTAATCCCGCTTTTTTTCATTATGTGCCCGAGAAATTTCTACTGTCTCTTTCTGATGCAAATTATATGTTCTTCATGTTTCCATTTTCCCTCTCTACTTTGACTAGCCATTGGTCTTTGTATAGAGTGAACATTAGAAGAAAAAAATCATGCAGTTGTACGAACTGAATCCAGTATAGACACTTATTGTCGTATATGTATTTTTTTTCTTTTCTTTTTTTTGTTAGCGATATTTTAATTACACACTTATTTTTTTTCTTCTCATTTTCTCTGCCATTTCTTTTCTCGCTTTATTTTATCTGTTTCTTATCTTTTCCAATTTGGTCGTGTGAATTAATCCGAATGTTTTTCCATTTCTTTGAATCTTCTCAATGATCCGAAAATGAAACTTATCTCAAGATATTAATCATTAACTGACATTGACATCGAATAAAGACGAATGAAATATGAAGGAAATAAAAATCGTTAATATTTTAGGTGAGACCCAGGTTATAGTAACCTTCGCCATTAACTGAGAGAAAAAGTTTTAAACAATCCTTATATAAACCCAGTGAATGATTTAACTCCTTATTGTACACTTTTCTTATTTACTAATGTCCACGCAGTAGAAGTCCAAAGAGCCACTCAAGGAATATAGTTACTGTGTGGTTTTATATGCGCGTAAGAAATGACAAAAAGTTCAGTTCACGAGGTTATATAAGAAAGATAACGGTTAATCCTAGACTTGATGAAATCAACATTGTAGTGATTGGGAAAAGATCCTGCCAGGAATCTGTACCACAAAGTAGCAGTCCTTGAGAAGACGCTGTCCAAGTGGAACTTGACAGAACACCCGTTCAGTGCGATAGACAGAAATTTAGGGGCTGCTTCCTAAATCTGACATAGCATTAATACACACACACACACACACACACACACACACACACACACACACACACACACACAAATGCGCACAAACACATATATGTTTCACATAATGAGAAGAGAAGGCTTAGAAAATTTTCCATTCACAAGACATATTGAAGGCAAGAGGAACAAAAGAAATGAGCGAGTATCCTACCTAATGAGCTTGTATAAATTAATGGGCGAACAGAAAGTGAATACGATAATAAAGGCACAATGCTAAGAGCTCTGAAGGATAGGAAGTTGTGGAGAGTTATGATTGCGCACATAGTGAAGAATAAGATACTTATATTGATTATAGCGCATAAATCTTAAGATCACTCTTTCAAATAATCAAAATATACTTTCGCAAAGTTGTATTTAACAGATAATTGTTTTTTGTTTCCTCTACAGTCATCACATTACAAAATGAACGCGCAAAAAACAGCTCGGTAGAAATTTGAATAATTCTGACACATCTTAACTATCGTGAAATACTAAAAGATTAAGGAGAGTTGTGATTTTCATAAAAAAATGTGTTTTCACGATTATTTTTCAATTTTATATACTATGAATACACTTGCTTTCATACTAGTAGTAACTAGAGGCATTTACTGAGTATCATGTAATAGTGTGTCTTTGTAATAAACCAACACACTTCTCGATATTGACTTACGGTCATATCACGGTGAAACACCGATTCCCGTAAGATTACCGAAGCTAAACCACGTCGAACCTCGTCAGTACCTAGATAGGTGACAACTTGAGAATAAATACCAGGTGCTTTAAGCTTGGATTCGGGCTTGGTGTAATGGAAGTTGTTTATCGGAAAGTCGAATTATAATTTCTGTTGGGTTTCTTTATATATTCACTTATGCTCAAATAACCTTGGGAAAAGTATGAATCCAGGTCTTCTCCCCACCAGCTATGGGCTAATTAGTAAAACTTGTATAAGTAAGCCATTATTATCCCCAAAAGATAAAATAAAATTGCGTGCAAAATATTAAGATTTCGGCATTAAATAACCCATACAGGTGTTGATATGCCGCTAAACAAGAACAACCAACCAATCAGCCAACCAATATTCTTGATGTTCTGTCCGGCTTTTGTAATCTGGATGGTTTCACTACTTTCCAAGTTATGTTGTTTTAACATCTCATCATAATTATTTGGAGTTTCTCCAAGTTTGCCGAAAATGATAAGTAGGACTGTCGCCCTCATGATCCACCTACACATTTTCAATTTTCAGGTAATGTGTAGATATTTTATTGTTTTCCTTTGTTTCATTTTTTATTTACTGTGTAGTCAGCTGTTAAATTTGATTCATTTGAATTTGATTATTGTTGATTATATTGTTTTTTTGTTCCTATTTTGTTGGTTTGTTTTCTGATATAGCTTTTATATTTTCTCTTCATCTTTTCACACCCCAACCCATTTATGTCATGCAAGACTTTATGTATGGATGTTCATTTTCTTGCTCACTGATTGAAGGTTATCCACTTTTTTTATCTACCGTAAAAACCCATGTAATTTACGCATATTTTTTTCGCAAAAATAAAAATAAAATTTAGGGTTTGCGGAAATTACACGAGAAGATCGTTTCCATGTTTATTTTTTAATATTTCTTGTTAAAAAAGACGTACAAAACGTAAACATTCGTACCCGAAGTTGACCCATTTAATGTCAAAATAAGTTTATACAGTAATTAAATGTAATGAAGTTGACTTTTATTTACGCTGGACAGTGTAATGCTTACTTTTCCTGTATAAATTTACTAAAACCATTAAATGGTTAACAACTTTTTCAAGTCTGACATTCATGATGGTAATCCCAATCCGGGCCATATTTTATATTGTTTGGATTTTCTACCAATCGCAATGGAACACCATTGACATACATAGTAATATAGATATTCTTGACTGGAAAAAATGTAATGATATGGATAATTTTGACTGGATGGTTTTATTCTTGTCTGTTTTTTTATTATTATTTTTTTTATTGTGAAATCGGCAAAATTGTTGAGGATGGTAAAGAAAAGGATGTAAATTGTAAACATTCACAATGCTGATAATCACAATCCTGACTTCTACATATGAGTATAACCCGGGTCATTTTACACTGCTTGGAGTTTTCACCTATTGTAATGCAACACCATTGACATACGTAGTGGTATGGATATTCTTGACTGGATATCTGTAATGATATGGATAATCTTGACTGTATGGTTTTATTCTGAACTGTTTTTCTTGTGTTGCTGTGAGATTGGCAAAATTAGTATTTACTGTTTAATAAAATCTAATCGTAAGCGAAATTATGCTAAATACAGCTAAATTGAAAACCTCTTCCTCGTGACCATATCGGCAATTCTGAAAATTTTTTGGTGCGTATTTTACATTAGTAGAAACTTTTTTTTAACAAATTTTATCCTGAATATCTCCTGCGTAAATTGCAATGGTGCGCAAATTACAACGATAAAGATAATCTGAAATTGTTAGATTATGTGTTCTAGATGCTCTGGCCGTCACAGAAAGGAATTTGTTTAACAATCTTAAATAAATAAATTAAATGATTCTCTTTATAGTTATATATAAAGTGTACATTTTTTTATATGTTTTCAGGATTAGTACACTATTGAAGTATCTGGAAGATCTGCTGTCAGACCATTCCGTTCCCTTTGCATTTGTAAATGGTAACAAGTAAGTATATATAAACTCGTATTTTTCTAAAAAAAAAAGTGTATATTTGCTCGTTTATATGTTACAATAATTTTACTATAAATGATCCAGTTATTAAACGTGGCTTCAATGACAGAACAGGTCTCTTAGACCCCAAAAGTACAATTCTGCAGTTGGGACGAGTTTCTGTGAAGAGCACTTAAAAAATTTGTATATAAAACTTTATGCTAAAGATGTCCACGTTTATTATTTACAATGCTTTATTGGAAACTGAGAAGAGCGTGTAGCATAATGGTTATTGACTCAGAAAGTGGGACGAGCATAACGAGTTCAAATTCCATCTGCACTTTAGCTTTGGTTGGCAACTAGTCTAAGAGAAGGACAACTCTGAATTCAAAATTGTTTGGGCGTGGAGTTATGAACCCCACTAAATAAAACCTACTTGTAATAGAAACTACAACAGCAAGGCCTGGTTTTGTGTGGCAGTGGCCCTATACTCCTCAGAGGAGTCTCCTGGGTTTACATATATACTTACATATTTGTGTTTCATTGTATAGTTTTGAAATGAGTTAGTATCATCCCAATAATTGTTCGGAGTACTGATCTCATTTTTTTTATTGTTGTCACCATAAACTGGTCTCTAATCCGTACGTCGGCTTTCCTCAGGTACACAATCTAAAAAAAGGTGGAGGGTAGTTCTTTTTTCAAGTAGTATCTGCAAATCTTGTCTTGATTCAATTATTGTATTATTGTCAATTTTTTCTTCTATCTTTACAGTTTTGAACACTAAAAATATAATTCGAGGACAAAACATGACAGAAAAAACCTCCCCTATCCAAACAGACCGTGCGCCAGAGGAAGGTCGTATATCCCCCGAACAAATTCTGTAGCAACAAAAAAGAATCATGTGTTCTTGGAACCAAATATATCAGCTGTTTCTTCCTTTAGCCTAGGAAAATTGACTATGATGCTAGCTAATCGCATATTGCTGAAAACTTAAGAGATGGTGTTTATTTGAAACACATTGTTATAATATCAGTGAAGTGAAGTTTCCACGTTTACTCCTCGGTAATCATTATGAGCTATGTATATTTTTTACAGTTATTTCCTAAATAGAGAAAGACTACAATAGTGTCAAGACTCGTGAGCATTGGATTCACAAAGCTCATGAAATGATCTACAAGAAGATCATTTTAACCATCGTATCATGATAGTTTGTCTTATTAGCACCACAAAAGACAAGTGTAGGAAACTCGGTGATGGTTGCATTGACTTCAGTAATAATCGTCTTCTAGGCTAGCTTGCTATCTATTGTTCTACAAGACGCTCCGTATATACATTTTTATATTTTTGTTGAGGATAGGCAAGTTGCACTGTATGACATTTCCCGTTGAAATAAATACTCTGGCTGATTGCATCTGTTTCAGGCTGATCGATCTTGTAGAAGTTATCGATATTGAGCGAGCTCCAAACATAGTGGACCTTATCAGTGTGTTCATCAACGCGAAAGAAATTCTGGAAACAGTTAACGCAAAAGTAAGGCCATTTTCTTTCTTCGTCTTCATCGTTTGTCTTCGGAATCTTTTCTAGTTAAATAGAAGCGGTCGAATTTTGTTTTTAATGAATTCTTTTTTTCTTTTTCTTGAAATGCCTGGTGAATAAAAAAAAACAACCTTTTAAGCGAAAATATATACAATGTTTTCATTTCTATAATATGAGTTCGGTGCGATATTTTTTCTTTTCTAGAAAATAGGAAATAAAGAACTCGGTTCATTAAACTATAACGATAAACTTTTTGTCACTTGCTACTCCATAAATTCACTGATTATTTTGGTTGAAGATGAAGAACTTCTCGCGGTTTGACACTTATTTTTAAATAATTTAATCACAACAAAACCGATAAAGCTCCTAAGATTCAAGGGGTTACTGAGACTAAGCGAAATCTGGAAAATATTATTGAGGAGAAAGGACAAAAAAAAAACAGGATTCAAGGAGACAGAAAATGATTTTTTTTTTACATCATTTCACCCCAAGCAAGGCGATAATGCCACTAATACGGAAAAAGTTATTGGAACTAAGAGAGAATGATAATATATTAGTGAGGAAAAAGGATAATAAAAAAAACAGGATTCAATGAGACAGAAGATGTTTTTTTTTGTTTTTTTTTAAAAATCATTTCACCTTAAACAAGATGCAAATTGGTTATTGGGAGTGAGAGATAATGAGAAAACTTTAATGAAAAGAAAAGATAATAAAAGTACAAGAATCAGAAAGACAGAATATATGATGTTGAATTTAAGAAGATTTTACGTGACTGGGAAGGAAGGAAATCAGAAAGGAGATTTACAGAACATACTGTTGCATCTTCTTAACTAGTTCTAAAGTAAAAGACCGAGGTTACATTTACATTCTTGAAGATTGTAGTTGGCGGGAAAGCAAGAATCTGAAAAGAGAGTTCTACAGGCGAGAAGTGCGAGAGAAAAATATTAGAATAGAACTGAGGGTTAAGCTTATCAATATCAACAGTAAATGATAAGACCTAGTATCGCACTTAAATTCACGAAATCGAAATTGATACATAAAACATTGCAAACATCTTGAACAGGAGTGGTGAACAGAAACGGATCTATCATGCTTCAGGATATCGAAAAATACTTAAAAGAGCACCTGACCAAAGGTTAGACAGACTGTGAAATTCTACCCAACCCTCCTTATTCAATAGACCTGTACTCTACCGATAAACATCCTTTTTTCGGGCATAAGTTGTATATACGCTCCAGTAATTATGCACTGGTTTGGTTTGGTTTGTTTTGTTTTACGGCATATCAACCTCAATGAGTTTTAATGCTGACAAAATTTTTATTTCTGCTAATATTTTTTTTGTCAAAAATCTGTTTCTGGTGATATTTTTCCTTCAAAAATATATCGTTGTTAATAATTTTTTTCAAAAAGTATTGCTGTTAATAATTTTTTTCAAAAAAGTATTGCTGTTAATAATTTTTCTCAAAAAAGTATTGCTGGTAATATTTTTTTTCAAAAAAGTATTGCTGGTAATATTTTTTTCCTCAAAAATGTATTGCTAATAATATTTTTTCCTCAAAAATGTATTGCTAGTAATATTTTTTTTCAAAAACATATTGTTGGTAATATCTTTTTTTCAAAAATGTATTGCTGGTAATAGTTTTTTTCTTCAAAAATTTATTGCTGGTAATAATTTTTTACAAACTATTTCTGATATTAAAACCTATTTTTACACTTTCATAGTGTTTTGACCCCAGTTTCGAGGTCAATTATTTGCCCATAGCTTGCTGCTGGACGTAGTTTATCGTCTTACCCAGGACTCGCGTATAGTTTATCGTCATAATCAGGACGGAAAATATGTACTGAAAAGAATGAAGATGATAACGTTTGTTCACAGGTTTCCGTCTTCCGTAATCCTAGTTGTTATTGTAATGGAAATATATTCTTTGCAGGGACGTTAGAAAAATCCTCTCCATTCTAATGACGCTTACGTTTATTCACAAAGTTATGTTTGAGACGAAGGCGCTACTGATTTTCTGCTCGTAAAAAATAGGGAAACTCTTTGTGAAATCATTTTTGCCGATTAACATTCATTTTAAGCAAGACAGGTTTTTTCATAATCAAAAATATTGATTCTTGATATAATTTTAGAAACTGGTATCTTATCAATACTATAAATATTTATTTCTTTAAACTGAGTGGTGAAATAGATTTGTTTTTATTCACTTAAGACCTTTTACAAAGATTTATCTTAAATAAATATCGACATATAAATTTTTATGTGATTTATTTTAAAAGTTTTTAAACAAGCAATTTTTTGGTTAACAAAAATAAAATTAAGAAAATAATGAAAATACAGGATTAAGAAATATCAACCATAAAAAAAATTAGAACAAAAAAAAATCCTGAATTGAGAAAAAGACAACATCAGCAAAGTGTATTTATCAATGACATAGGCATCGTTTCAAACGTAAAATCTGTAAATAAAAACAAAGTGCTATCAATTTGGCACGGTATTTGTATTATGAATAGGACCCCCTTCTAAAATGATAAAAATCAATACGTTTCTATTCTGATAAATATCGTGCTTAGAGAAAGTTCTAATGGATGCTAACCTATAAAAATTTATTCCCCAATAATTTATTCCCTATTTTTTACGAGGAGATCAGGTAACCATAGTAGGCCGAGACGAATTTTAAATTTTGTTCCACCATGTATTTATTATGCCAATTATTACCCTATCCTAATTTTTGATAGTATTAATGATACTATTTGTATCATTATTATAGTCAAGCTATATATCAGATTTGTATAATATTCATTGTGTAAAAATTTCAGATAGAGTATATCTGTAAAAGGATAATGTGAATAAATACAAAAAGAAAGCTTATCTTAGCCAACGCGTTTCGTCCTTATTTGCCTTGTGAGAGTCGCTCAGAGGACGAAACGCGTTGATTAAGATAAGTTTTCCTTATGTCTTTGTCTTTATTCACATAATATCCATTATAACTATTCATAATCACTAAGACAAAAATAAGATAATAATTATTTTTATATTACGAAAGTTGATTAAAAGTATCAGGCTTGTTGCTATAAAAAGAAAACTACAACATATATCAATTCGGCATTTAATTTTCTTCAAAGTAGTCCCCCTTCTGAAACCACTAACTTTATCCAGTGACGTTTCCCTTGATAGAAGCTTTCCTGAAATTCCTTTATTGGGATAGCGAGCAACTGCCTCATCGCATTCTGACTGCTTTAACGGCTTGAAATCTTGTTACTTTCAAGTTAGATTTGATTTTTGAAGGAGGAAAAGTTGCCAGGAGCGAAATCTGGAGAATAGGGTTGTTGCCGAACCTGTGCAATGTTATTCTAGGCCAAAGATGTTGCACACGCCATGGTCAGTGTGTACAGATAGAACGCTGTGGCGTGGTGAGACGACCACACTCTACACACTACACACTACACACTTTCCTTCCAAGCACTGCTATAAAAATTGGAAGTATGTGAGAACATTATAACTTAGTGTGTATACGTAACAGAGGGCAAGGTGTTTCAGTACCAAACTGCTTCACTCAGCACACTTTAGCTCCGTTACCATAGAAACAGTTCTGATACGTTTTAATCATACCACGTATTTACAATGTTGACAAATATCTCAACGTAACTTCATTTTAATTCGGTTGTTATTTCCATATGTATTTATTTCTTGTTTTAATGCTGTCATCCCTTTGGCCAACTTCGATATAAATTTTGTCTAGTCCAATGCTTGTTAAGATTTCTGAAACGCTTTGAAAGAAAATGATCACATCCATGATAAATGGCTAAAGAATAACTAAGTAATGATCAACAATGACATGATGTCGGACACGTTAACTTTCATTTAATTCTTTTTTTTTTTAACTGTTCGTTTATACAGGGTCAAAAATATAAAGGTCACCGTGGAAAGATTTTTGCTGCCATCACAATTCAGACAAACTGGCGTCGAATACGAGAAAGGCGGAAATTCTTGGAGTACCGTAAAATGAAGTGGGCGTCGGGAGTGTTTGCCATCGCATGGATGATGCGAATGAGAGCCATCAAAAACCGGGAGCGGCTTCGTGAGACAAGAGCTGATAATCTAGAAGTTTATAAAAGTAAAATCAAGGTATTTTATTGCTATATTTGCGGATACAGCTTACCTACACTGTGTAAAATAGTTTTGCTACTGAAGTAAAAGTGTAAGTTTCAGATCAAATCAATTATTGAAGCCTTTAATGCAATGCTCATTCAGGACATATGCGATCATAATTCCATTGATTTTTTTATTATCTGTGAATTGCGACGGATTCTTATGGAGTTGATTTTTTTTAGTGTAGATCTTCTCTTATACTGTCTGCCATCCAAAGCTAGAGATTCTAGATGATCAAGAATAATAAAAAAAATCAGGCTTAATTATAAGTTTTTGTCTAAGAGATCTCAGAATATGTAGCCTGGAATATATAAGGACAGAAAATTATATTGAAAAAAAAAAAAAAAAAAAAAAACTCCGGGTTTACGGCAACATCACGTTGAAACACCGGTTTCCGTGCAATCAACGAAGTTAAGTTACGTCGAGCCTAGTCAGTACCTAGATGGGTGAACGCTTCGGAATACCAGATACTGCAAGGTTGGATGTGCGGTTGGTGTAATGGATAATGACATGAATTTGTAATCGGAGAGCCAAGTTCCAATTCTCGTTGGGTTCGTTATAGTCACTTACTCGAGAACGACTTTGGGAAAGTTATGACTCAACCTCTTCTTATCTCCCTAACTATGAGTAAATTAGTAAGACTTGTATCATTAAACCATTATTATCTTCAAAAACATTCTCATAATCGAAAAATACCTTCGGGCTTTATCTACCGGCAAAGGGTTGATAAGCCTTAGAAAAAGAATTAATCAATCAGTTTTAAACTCCTTCACGACTCTCATCATTTCAATCCAGGAGCAAAATAAAAGCATATAAAATCCATAAAACTAAATATTTAAGTACTAGAAACATCAGAAATATTAATTCTACCAATCAAATCTTTATCGACTGAACTCGGAAATATTTAACTATTCTTAACCCTAAAATTACAAGCACTATGTTTCAAGACAGAGATTTGATCAGCAAAAAACATGAAATTACGTAATGCATCAAAATCTCGCATGAATAAGACAATCTGCTAGCAATGTCATAATAAACGTATAGTCAAGAAATCTAGCACTCTAAAAATCCGCATTTATGAACACAGATGAGACTTGACTTAGAATAACCAATTAAATTCCTTAGAATCAGAAAGAAAGACAACAGGCCATGAATTTGATTCAAAAACTGTGATCTCAAAGAAAAATGAACAAAACCTTTTATGGTGAAAATACCCAGAAATAATATTAATAAATAACTAGTATACAATAAATACTAATCATATTAACTTTTTACGTATCACCAATATTCGTAAAGTCTATATTTAAAGAATGTAAGATCTAAGCATTGGCAGATGAAGTAATCTTGTATAGCACATTCTCTTCCAAAATTCGCTATATTTATCATGTAATTAAAATGCTCTATGATACCCACCTTTTTCATAATCACTTACATTGCATTGACATTTCCATAAGTAAACGCACACATAGAAACGCCTTGCAGAAAACATCAATTTCACTCATTTTTGCTTCAAAATTTAAATAATTGTTTGTTCGTTGAAAAAAAACCCCAAAAAAACGCGGTGAGCCAATCTTTTTTTTTTCTTGAACTTGCTAAGTCCTAAATCAAATGAGTGTCTTGGCAAAGATCATCCTTAAACAACAATCAACTAACCAGCCGGAGATCAGTTAAATCTAGTTTGCGCCGCATATATATATATATATATATATATATATATATATATATATATATATATATATAAAACGACTAAACTTTGCAATTAAAAAAAAAACAAACAGAATTTAAAAATCGAAACAATTTCCCATTATTCCACTTCCAAAATTTCTGATGAAGCTAAATAAACAGCGAAACATTTTTTTAGTTTATAAACGTTTTCCTATTTATTCCTTATTTATATATTTTGTCGGATTTAACCCAGAAGGTGAAAAAAACGACTCCGTGGAAGAACAGAGAATATAATACTAACGGAAATATATTTAAAAAATAACATGTCAAAAGATTCAAATAATACTAATTAGCCGTTTACTTATAAGGACATATTCGACATCCATTGACCGAGCAGCCTGTGCTACTCTCAGGTGAAATTCATAAAAAATGATAAAATCTAAATTTTCTGAAATTCACTGTTTTTGTTTTTTCCAATAATGATGAGAGTTTCCTTCCTAACATTTGGTTTCAATTAGTGTGGAATGTCAACATTGTGTTTGTCATTAATTTCTCTTCCAGTTATATGTGATAAAGATTTTAGTTATTGTTGCACTTTAAAGACCACAAGAGATGTGGTTTCTATTATTTGGTTCAGTTTTTACTTGTGATTCTGAAACACCAGTCTACAAGTTTCGAAAAAGGGTTGTCCTCGTTTAAAACCTACAGGTTTCATTCGCTTGAAGAAGTTTTAAACACTCTTATGAGAACACTGTTCTATAGAGTTTAGACATTTCTGAACAGGCTGGTTACCATGCATATGAAATTCTCGATATGATGTCGCTATATAAGAACTTGACTCGAGTTTTTACGTTAGTGCTTTGGTTTTGTAGCAATTTGCGATGATGGACACGACTAAAGTGTTAATTAAATATCATTTTCATATATAGGGTTATTCAAAATGAATGAATCGGTTTCATTACGCAATATTTTAATAAAGAAAAGCAATAGAAAACTCCAGCCAAGTCACAAGTATTCTACTCATAAGTAACTTTTATTTCCTGTCGAGGTTAGTGGGTAGCGACAGAATATAAACGCTATCTTTTACGTATCCCACAAGAAAAAAATATCACGAACGGTGGGGTCTGTTGATATTGCAGGCCAAGCACAAAGAGCAAGGTCTTGGTAAGTGCCTGAACGAAGCGTAGTCTGTAAGGTTTCAAATGTAGACGTTTTCTTAGCACACATCGCAAGAGATCGCAAGCTCAAGGCTAGGTCGATTTGTGGACTTGCGTTGACTCACCTCAAGCGCAGCACGGATTCCTGCCACTTGTTCCTACGAAACTCGTGGTCGTCCTGGACTTTTTCCTTTACACAGATATCCATTCACTTATAGTTGTTTAAATCACCGTTTAATGTTCTTAGGAGAGGGCGGATTAATTACCTTAGAAAAACACGCTACGCTGTGATAACAGTGTTTTCGCGAACTCGAGAACACAAATCACTTTTTACTGAGGACTCGCATTTTCAGGGGTAATAAAAACAATTGAACGTTGTCGGAGATATGACACGATTACAGCACCTCTGTGGCAGCCATTCAAAACTTAGAAAACTCCTCTTTCAAAGTTCACTGACTCATTTCATTACGATGATTGAGAAATGAAGCAATGCGTCATAAAATCGGTTCATTCTTTTTTAATAACTCTGTATATGTCGTCATTATTATATTATGTTAATTCATATATTATACTATATTTTTAAATTATTATGTTTTTTAGCACTGCTTCATTTATCTGTTTTTCAAAATTCAAATGATCACTCATCGACACAAAACCTCCAACTCAGATCAATGGTTTTTATATATTATTGTTGATCAAATATAATGCCACAGAACCAACTAATTGTAGAGGATTACTGAATGAGGTTGTTGCATGTACGTAAGAGGATCAAGTGCATATTATGAGAATATGTAGGATAGATAGCGACTAACATGCGACTTGAATAGGTTAAGATCGTAGTGATGAGGGAAGTATCCTCCTTCGATAACGGAATTCTAGCTGGGAAGATCTGGTCTGATGGCCCTTAGACATGTAGCACGTCTGAAAATTTGCCATGATTTGTATAAAACGTTTCATAATTCTTAATGATTTTGAAGTTGTCTAATCGGAAAGTTATTTGTCAACGATAAGATTTATCCAACTCAAACTTAGAGAAAATTTATCCATTTTATCCAACTCAATTTATCCAACTCAAACGAAGAGAAAAGCTTTTTTAATCCTCTTCGATTTTCTGACTTAATATGATTATTAGTTACTCGTATTGATGGAAAATGCACATTTTTGCAAAAGTACACCAATGAAATTTTAATAGATGCAAGACTAGATTGATCGCGCAGTCAGTGCCTTGATTCTGGTTTGGTTCCAAGAACGACCGATTTTTTTTCATCACTCATATCGAGAAATATATTCTTTCACTTTAAGTTAATGAAAATCTCTTATGAAAGGCTATTTTCTCTCCCTTAAGTGTGGACAATATTTCATTAAGATACTTAAAGTACAAATTATTCATTTTTCATAGACAAGAAATTTCGAATTAATATTTTAAGGATTGTTAGTCTTATCTCGTTTTCATTGGATGCACAGTTCTGTATTTATGTACTATATTAAAAGTAAGTTGTCGGTTTTATAATCACAGTTTTGGTTATTGGTGGTCCCCAATAAAAGAACAAAGAGCCACTCAATGTATAGGCTTACGGGACGAGGTTGTTGAAAGTAGATAAAGGTCGTTCCGAGACTTAAAGAGGCTAAGAATGTAGAGATTGGGGAAGAATCCTGTCGTGGGGGAAAGCAACTATTCAAATGGATCTTCCTTCTTACCAATGGACTAGGAAGGGAATGTGAATGATTCGACACTGTGTACATGGCGTGACATATCTTAGCTGTAAAGGTCTGAACTAGTGAAGTTAAATAATCTAACTCGTCAGAACTTTCGACTTGGAAATAGTAATATGTTTGCGACGTTTCGTTTAGAAGAAAGGGATTGTAGGGTGGAAATTAATCATCGAAAAGGACGCGAAGACGCTCTTAGCCTTTATCAATTTTGGAAAGTGAAGATTTGGACAGCTTCAGTCCATTTATGACAGCGATATTTTACTTTTGGTCTAATCGTGCTATTGTAATGAAAGAGCATGTCAGGAGGAATTCGGTAATTTCAGCACCGTTAAATGGAACCGACCATTTTTCCATCCCCTTTCGCGATAGGGCGAAAGTATGTTTCACTTGAGGTCTGGGCTAAACTTGACTCCCACCAGACATTCAAAACAAGATACCAAATTGAGAACACAATTGTTCATTATGATAGGAAAAAATACAGGGTCTATTCTCCGATTGTTACTAATCAGTTAAGAAAAGCTGTCGACAAAAGAAAAATTAAAAAAAATTGAGTAACTTCTGTATTATAAAATGAAGTCTTAAGTATAAATACTATATAATTATTATAGCTGCTGTTTGAGTGAATCATGGTAATAGTGAAAGCATGAAGGTAACAAGATTTTGTTTACAATTTTTGGTGAATATTAGAACATATAGAATAGAAACGTTGTATTAAATAAAAACAAAAAAAAGCATCTGACATGGAATAATTTATAACTGACTATTACGGTAGTTGTTTTTTCAGTTATACACAAAGATCAACAGCTTATTTGACTAAAGCAATTATTAGAGGTAAATGGTTATGAGTTTTTGTTTTGCTATATAAGTTTTTGTTGGGTATTTCTATTTAGTTTTCTATTAAAGAACTTCCAAAAACAAAAAAAAACCCAAAAAAACCGAAAAGATAGAGAAATGATATTTGGCTTCAAGTGGCGGGAAGAATGTGTACATTAACTGACCAAGAAAACAATGACAATATTTATGAGCATTTGTTCAGGTAGAGCACAAATCCTTGTTGAATTACCTGATATTCCATTGATAAGTGTTCTTCTTAGTCAAGCTCGCCGAAGTGAAGGAGAACTTAATTTAAATTGAGGCACAAGAGATTTATGACTAAGTCCCATTTGTGCGAATGAATCACTGGATTTTAACCATTTGACTTATTTCTTACGTTGGTAATATAAAGAGTACTTTCTGTTAATACGACATCAAAGTGAAGCCATTTAAAATCGGTAATAGAAGTGGTGACCAAGCACGGGGTCATAATTTAACTAAACCCAAACCAATTGCAAATAAAATCTTTGATACTGTTCGATAATGTGCAATTTAATTCTGTTTTTAATAGATAAATGTTCATGATACGGTATATTCCAAGATTTTATGCGAGACCAATTTTTTGAAATGTCTTGCATATATTTTGAAATGACTGCATATATTTGAACATTTGGGGACAAAAGTTTGAAGACACTGAAATAAACAATCATGTCCAATAACATATAGTTCTGTGCAATAGGAAAAGAAAAATAGCAAATATTTATTCATTGCAATTTTTATGCAACATGGACCAAAAAGCAGGTTTGAGCAATGATGAAAAGGACAAAATTGTTCAAATGCCTCATGATCATAAAATAACATCAGAAATGGTTAAATCACTTGCAAGGGACTCTCGTATGAGCAAGAAACATGGTACAAACCCAGATGCATATAGCGTGCAACCCGATAAAATTACTGAAATCTGTGGGGCTTCAAAAACGACTAAAATATCGTTGAAACATTTAAGATCTGTTCGCCTTTCTTTGAAATCGAATCACCTTATTAATCTTTAGCACTTTGCATTATTAATATTACTTGCTTTTCCACTGCATTCTTTCTCAATTGCAATAACATTACTGTTAATTTCACTCAAAGGTGTTTTCTGTTGCCATAGCTGGATATAGCATCACAACTATGAAATTCGAACAAATTCAAATTCAATAAAAGGATAAACGTTTTGTACAGCAAATGAAATCGCATACAGAATGATACAGGTTAAGCGTGTCAACTGGGTCAAACTGTATCGAAAACTGAAATGCCAGAAAATGCTATTCACTGACGAGTGGAGGAGCGAAACTGGAGGACAGTTTCCAAAATGGGTGGTGACTGTAGAAGCAACCCTAGAGTGTTAGGATGAAGCGTCAGGCGGAAGGCTTATATTTTGAACTGGAAATGTAGGTGACAAACTTTTCTGACCCTGGAAGGTGAAAAAATGAACTCTTCTGCTAATATTGAATTTCTAAAGGTTAACATTCAGACATAGTTTAAGAAGACAGTGGCATTCAAAGGAAAAGTTATTTCATGGGCAAAAATGCTCCAGTTCAGGCTGCTGGTTCACATAATTAATACTTAGTTAAATTATGGATTAAATAACTTCAATCTTATTGTGTGGCTACCATATTCCATGTATCTAAACCGCATCTAGAACATTTATATAGTTGTTATGAGGGGAAGACAATGCATTTTGGAAGCAATATTGTCTGCTTTTGAATCTGTTATCCCTGTAAACATTTCCTAATTAATTTTTCCTGTTTCAAATGTTAAAAGTGAATGGAAATTATATCAGTAAATAATATTACAATTTTATATCCAATTTGCCTTAAGCATTTTTATGTAATTTTCATGAATAATTATCATTTGATTATCAATTGCCTCCCATCTTTTGTCTTTACATATCTGAACATTTTGGGATGCGTGCATAAAAAGAAGTGGAATGATCTAAAAATGTCCTCTCTCTCTCTTTCTTTCTTTCTTTCTTTCTTATATATATAAATATAGCATACATTAAAACTATGTTGTTATCATATGTATCTATATATATATATATATATGTGTGTGTGTATGTATGTGTGTGTGTCTTTTTGTGTATGTGTGTGTGTATGTGTGTGTACATATGTTTGAATTGTATAAACGAGTTCTGTCTAGTTTATTTTATTAACTTTTTCAAATTTCTGAAAATGGTTATTTAATATAATCGGTAAATTTACTGAAGTTCATATTTATTTTTATTTTATTTTATTTCTTTTTCGAAAAACGGATTTTTTGAAAACGAATTTAGCAACATTCGAAAGTCCTTGGCAAAAAATAAAATAAAAATAAATATGAGCTTTGGTAAATTTAGCGATCATAGAAAACACCTAATTCGGAAATTTGAAAACTTTTAATAAAAATTGGATGGAGACTGTTGATATTATTCAATCAAACATATTTTAAATAATTTTTGCTGCCGAAATACACCTTATATATATATATATATATATATATATATATATATATATATATATATATATATATATATATATATATATATATATATATATATATGTGTGTGTGTGTGATAAGATGAAGGACAAATAGGAGACATTTCCTCTGAGTCCAAGTATACACTGCCTGACCCAGGAATTGAAGTCAAAATTACTATGACCAAATTCAAAGTACAATATCATTGGTTCGTAAATTTGCTGACATATTAATGATGAGTTCAATCCCTGAATCAGGCAGTGTGTACTTTGATTTAGTGGAAACCGACGCGCAATAACTTATCAGTACTAAACCAGGTGAGATATTCCTAGACGTGGCTAGTGGAATGAGAACAGTCTTCTCCCGTAGATTAAATAAAGGGTTTATTCAGAAATTCTTGTAGATTTTCTCGATTGATATACACCCGATGAAGTCTGGTGGGTACAAACTATGTAATAACAATAATGTTGAGGACAGTAGTTCGAATGTAAAATAGTGCAAACCATAATCAGCAATGCAATTTTGCATATAACATTTTTGTATTGGAAAAATATTTACTGTTGCGATAAATAAAATCTTTACAATGTTATATAATAAATGAATGCTTAATATTTTCTTTCTCCAGATTTTGAAATCTACGTGGAAACGGATAAAAAATTCTCGGCGTGTCGTTGTACATATCCCGTCTTTAGGTTACACTGAAGACATCCGCGCACAAATGTATAATTTCCATGTTGAACAAAATAATCAGATTGCAAGGATCTGTAGTATTTCAGGTAAAGTCATTTTATATCTCTGTTCCCGAGCGTTAATACAATGTCTAACTTTTAACAATGCATTTGCAAATAACACACATACATGCGCATTTGTGTTATTTATGACAGCTTTTTTTCGGCAATTGAATTTCATTCTTTTCATCGATATTCTATTTCATCAGACCCCAACGTCGATGTGATTTACGTATCTCCAATCACTGTGACCGATGAAGCGAAGCAGTACTACCAGAAGTTGCTTTCTCTCAAGAAAGCCATTGACAGCGGGAATATGAACGACATTACGGACATGAACACGCGAATTACATTCGTTGTTCCTGAAGTTATTTCCCATTTTGGTGTAAGTACTACTACTATACCTCATGTAGGAAAAGTGGATTGAACGACTCAGTCTTGAATAGTCCGCTCCCTTTTGGAATACAGGTAGACAGAGCTTGTTCACCTTGTTTGGCAGTGTGTCTAAGAGAAGGATTCAAAACTGTGTTAGATGGCATTCCTTAGTCTCGTCGATGACAACAATTCAATTGGCTAACGGCTTCATCTTTGTGATGAGGGCGGATGAGCTGCGACTCGATAGCCAGCTGGTTGGGAGTTGATTTGGGACCCACCGGCGTCACATTTTTTCATGATAAGAATCATTTAAAGCAGTTCAGAATTAGAAACCAGAGAGCCGAATTCGAATACCAGTCGAGTTCATGACATTAAGTTACGCTCAAATACCATTTTGAAAAGTATGGATACATCATTACTTCTCACCCATCTATTAAATAGCAGCGAATACTGGGTTCTGTAGCCGTAGTTGGCAACCAGCATAGTAGAAGAACAACTCTGAATTCAAAAGCGTAACATTTGTCCTTGGTCTCCGACTCTCAGTAATAAGGATGGCGAGACACAAAATAATAAATAAAATAAAATAACAAGTACAAATACAATAAATTTGAGGTGATGCAACTGTTATGAAATGTGTAATAAATAAATAAATTACAAATGGAATTAATTTTGAGCCAGCACAAATGTTATAAACTATTTATTTTCTTAAACTGGCTATCTTCCTTGTCAATGGCAGGACTGTCGAAATGCAACACGGATATTTTAATTTTAGTTGTCGAGTTGAACAAAGGATGGATTTTCTTCTTTCTCCAAATAAGTAATCTGCTTTGACTAGGGAAGGGACTTTTTAAACAACTGTACTTAGTCTGACCACTGTGTCTATCTTTTTCTTATTTTTTTATAGGGATTTGGCGTGATTAAAGCCACTTAATCATGCATAAACATGAATCATATAACAGGCTTTTTTTGGAGGGGTGTGGGGATATCTCAGTTTCAGTTAATTCCATTTAGTAACTCAACTCTCTAAGTTTTTGATCGCCTCTGCTGTGGCCAGTTATTGAACTCAAAACACTTTGGTCAAGTCACTTTTTGGAATACTTCAATGGACGCTTTTATTCACTAGGGTATGTATCCTTGAGTTACTAAATGGAATTAACTGAAACTGAGATATTCAGAAAGGGTATGGCACATGGAACTAGAACAATCTACCCCCGTGGACGAAATAAAAGGTTCGGTTCGAAATTTCAACGTATATCACCTGAAAAAGACCGGAAAATACAACGACCGAACCGCTGTGAATATGACAATAAAGATGTCAACATTTCGAACAATGCAAATAGGGTAAATAAAAAATAAGCTTTTTTCTAAATATGGCTTTCTTAGTTGATTAAAGAAGCGCCTATTATTTATTGTCAAAGATGATTATCATTTATGGTGAGAGATTTTATTTTCTATACATTTAATATTTTCCTTAAAAGCATGTAACATGGATCAGCTTTGGAATTAAGTATAATCTTAAATTATTGTTTCAGAAAAAGAACTTGTGTCTATCATCAATGCTCAGATATAGTCCCAATGCCCTGCAGCGTATCCAACGATTAATCAAAGGCAGAGATGCTTACATTGTTCCTGGAATGGTACATGTTGATGATCTGGAAGTTGCACGAATTTTAGACATCCCAATTCTGGGATCGGAACCCCAAGTGGCTCAGCTCTACTCCACAAAATCTGGTGCCAAAAGAATATTCGAAAATGCCGGAGTTAGTATGCCCCCAGGGGACTACGATATCTACAGTAGTGACCAGGTAAGAAAAAAACCAAGGGACAAACCGGTGGACAGGAATCGTAGAAAGTTTACTTTGGGTGAGTCATTGTTCTTAATTCACGTGTTGTGTAAAATAATACCTTCATCAGACTATAAATCAGTGTTTCGAATATGGAGTTCTTCGAAATGATTATTGGACAATTCAGATGAGGGCCTAAGAATACATGATAAAAATGAAACAATAGAATCCAAAAGGGTAAAGATAATGTGAGGGTGCTTTGTATGACAATGACGGACTTTTCGAAGATGGTTACAGATCTTAGGTCATCGTCAAGACTCTCCCTTCTTCATCTGAATTCAGCTGCCCACATTTGTACTGTTGATAAATCTGGAGCATCATCCCCTAATGTAGCAACCATATCAGCATGAATGTCCTTGGGGGATAATTCCTTTTCCTGCAAGTACTTAATAACACACACGATGCTAAATTATGTCAATTTTTAAGAGAAGTTGTTACTAGTTAATTTTGAGGTCTTTTTTGAACAGTCAGGTATCCGTTTACCTGGAAAAATGCAGTTATTAAGAAGAAGAGTTGAAATTAGATACATGCAAAAAAATTATTAATATAATTAGTATTATGTTTTGGTGCAGCAGATTTTCTTTAAAATTATTGTTAGTTGCTTTTGACATTCACGAAATTGTTCAGTTATACGTTAACTGCTAATCCAATATCAGCATAGGGACATATGTGACTACTATTATGTGAAACAGAATATGATAGGTACCAATTAAAGTTTATTTTAGTTCTAATACCTTTTGAGAAAATGGATATCAAAGCATTCTTACTAACCCCAGAAGTTATGCCACCAACAAGTGGTGATGTTTATTTCTTGTGTTCATAATATTATACATTATTTTCTAACAGAAAGATACTACATGGCAAGGAAAGAACTCTTATTACATGTTATAAATGTGATTTACATTTATTTGAAAATTACGTCCACGTCACCTTATGTTGGTGACAAAATTAAATTTGCAAATATTAAAAAAATATTGTAGTTGGATCAATAATTTTTCTTCCCTTGAGCTTTGTTTATCCCCACTCTATATTTATAAACCATTCAAGTAAAAGTTAAGAAGAGTGTTATATGCATTTTGCCAAAATGTTACAGGAAACTATAGACATTACAAGATATAGAAACATGGACTGAGTGTCTAAGAAATGTGGCAAAGCAAATTAAAATGAAAATTTAACCATGACCAGTATCTAGAGACACGGCGTAAACGGAAATTCCATGTCAACAATATAAGGAGACATGGTAGTCGGCGTGTTATTGGAGATCAGGCAATTTAATATCCTTTTTTAGAATTAATTATTTTTTCAGGATTTCCGATTATTCTGATAGGATTTATAATTATTCTCGGTCCGCATTGCTTTCAGCATATTTTTACTTTCTGTTTAGTATGGCTCTTCTTTTAAGTTCTCTACTCTTACAAATTATAAAAAGAAAAAATGTTTGATTCCATTATTAGCGGAATTTTTGAGCGTATTTAATATTTTACCAGTTTTTCAATTTCATTCTTTCTTTTTCTTGATTTTATGTTTAAATATTTTTTTAATCTTCATTAATGTGGCATATCCTTCTAGGGCATGGATGATCTTTATTGTTCTTATTTTTTTAAAACTTTACTATCCCTTTTTTTCCCTGGTCTGTCATCTACTCACTAATTTGTTATGTAGATTATTCGCTGTTTCTTCTCCATTCTCTCGACTTCAATTTCATGGAAATGTTAAATTATCTAGGCTTTCTTTCCTGAATGTGTCACAGAAATTTCGACAAGTTTCTGGGGAAATAAACAACCTTACCTTCCAGGCAAAGGTGTGGTTAATAAAAGCTCATTTAAGGTAAGAAGAGAGGCGGAATTATCAGGGGCTTAACTGTAATTTACAAGGATGAAGAGTTCATGATTAAGTGTTCATATTTACTAGACGGTAACTTCTCGGTACTCCATCTTATAATAGGTAATACAGAATTCCGGACGTACCACTTTATTTAATAAACAAATATTAGACAACATTGCATTCTGAGTGTGTAAAATATAGTCATCTCTGATTCCATTGAGCGCTAAGAACGGATAGATGATAATCAAAGAGATCGGCTGAGTGCTTTTGTTGTGATCCAATTATTAATCCACGCTGGCCTCCTCTGCATACTTGGCAATATAATAGATTATATTTCAGTTATATTACAGGAATACGATTAAATACTAAGTTTACTTTTTTTTTACATTATTTACGTTCGGATCTTCGTTCTTAAGATCACAAAATTTCTGATGATGTGACTTCAGGTCTTCTCTAGGCAGGGGTGTGTCGATCTGAGTAACCCTCAGGGAATTCTGAACTGAACTAGACGTCAGAAGGGTCATCCCGCTTGCTAAGCTATGACGGCCTACTCAATAAGGATAGTATTGAAATGAATACCATGTAGGAGATATTACTAACGAAAGAAATTGAAACGACGACGGAAATCTTGTCAAGTTCCAGAGCAAGGTTTCAACAGCAGTAGAAGCATTAAGTGAAGGAAAGCGGCGTCGGCAGCGGTGAAGGAAGTTAAACGTTGGTTTATGAATTTAGTGAAAGAGTAATTTTAAGTTCAGTCTCTGACAGACTCAGTGGAAACATGACAAGCAATAACAGATCATTACTACAGAGAAAACGAAATATTATTTGATAAGGATAGTAGAGCTGGTTTATTTTTCACTTTTTAAAAAATTCAACATTGCACTTGGTGTGAAAGCTGGAGTTTGATATGATAAGTACTAACACCAAAACTGAGATTCATATCTTTAAGCAATTTTTGAGGACTTAGTTTTAAAGATCGTCTGAAAAAATGTACGTAAATACTTCATTTTCGCAGGTTTTTGCTTACAAACTGACTGCAAATGTTCACTATTTCAAGAATAAAATTTGTTAGATCATTTGTCATTTGTTAGATCATAATTAATAAAAACAAGAAATAGATAAAAGTGTGTATAACACCATAATAATGCTGGGATCAAATTATAAGTAAAAATGTTTTGCGCTGTTTATTGAAAAATGGCACTAAAACTACTGCACTGTAAAATATATTGCATTATAATATATTGCATTATAATATAACTAAATTGTACAGTTTAATTTTCCCTTGAAGTAAATGAGGCTCTTATTTGAGGGCACAATGATTTAATAATAATGTGTATGCGCTTTGCATCTTTTCCATATACAGTTTGTAAAGCTTCAGTAAAACATAAATATCATAAGGCTGTGCTTTAAGTCTTTAACTGATCACCGGAATGAAATTGCAACGTTACGATTTTGAACCTAAACTTAAACTTTAAACTCCTTTTATCAAAAAACGTTAATTATTTTGAAAATAACATTTTGTGTCATTATTTATCATGTCAAACCCAAACTTTTAAACCGAGTGCCATACCACGGTTCCAAAATCGACCTGCCCTAATTGAGAGCCGATTAAGGACAACCCACTTCCGTAGATTAAATAAAGATTAAGTGTTTATTTTCAAATTCCCTAAAGACGGCCGAAGGGGAAAACAACTGAAGCGTTTTGATAATAGCAACAAAGACGAACTTGTTAGTCCGGTAAATTATTTACATAATAATCCGTCATCACCACAGAAATCTCTGCTGGTGCATTATGATACTGTTAGATTGTTATTTTATTTTATTTCGTTAGCGTTTTGAGATTAGGAATAATTGTTTTAAATTAATGTGGTTGAATTTCATTTCTTTCAGATGCACGAAACAATTTCCCAGTTGATAATAAATAACCTGGATATAAAACGATGGTTGTTTAAATTTAATAGTAGTGTGTCTTCAAATGGGATTGCCTACTGCGACATCACAAAGCATTTGACTTGCTACTCACATGTGATGAAAGAAAAAGCTCGTTATGGCAAAGAATGGTGTCATAAATGGGCACACGTAAGTCTTTTGTCCGTCAGGACTTTTTTGTGTTCTTTTACAGTGTGAAACCGGCGAAGAAATTAAACAAATTGGAAATGAAATAGGATTCAGAGAAGAAAAATATTCTCACACGTTTAGTTAAATTAGAAAAACAAATATATACGCTCCCATCACACACACTCACACACACACACACATATATATATATATATATATATATATATATATATATATATTGAATAAAAGACATTCCATTTTTATAAAATTATAATGTTTTAATTTCAAACTATAGACATATGTCTATTATTTCACAATTTATTTATATAAACTGTTTATGGATTGCGACAAAAAAATTGTTTCCGTCCAATTTTCAATGATGAAATAAACGATTTTATTTAAAAAGAAATTAAAATTACTTTTTTACATTTTGAAAATTTTTTTTGAAGACAAAGAAACGAATATATATATCCTGCATTCTATAAAACGAAAAGAAAGATAAAAGCAAATTAAAGTAAAAAGGCAACGAAAAGAAGAAATCAATGAAAAGAAAAATAAACTTATGGAACGCTATTCAACTGTAATGAAACTACGGTGAATTGTAATATTGACCTACAATCTTGCTAAACTTTATAACTTAATAATCACTCTTCTTATGTTAAATATTTATAAAAAATATTTTTTTGGTATATTCTAAAGATATTGAATAGGTTAGTAGTACATATTGGCCTATAATTATTTATAGTTCGGTAAAGATAGTTTTAATTTAAAAAAGTCATATAAATGTTTAAAATTCATTTTAGTTTTAATTCAAAATAAATATTTAAAAGTCTTTAAATGTTTAAAATTTAATTTATTCTTTTAAAATACGATTAGTATATTTAAGTTTTTTCTTTTTTTTTACTGCGTATTGAATATGTGATTTCATTCAAAATCATAAAGTTTGAATCATTATTAATATAATCAGCGTTATATTTCAATTCAATTTTGAATTTTTTCTTAAATGCCTTCATTGCGTGTCCTTCTCACTTTTTTATTTTCTTCACTTTCCTTTTCATTTGTATCTGTAAAATTTGGATATATTCCTCTCCTTTTTCCTTTCTTTTCTTTTCCTTTCTCTTGGTAGTAGGGTTTCTTGTGCTTTCTTATGCCTTTCCTTATTTTCCTCTTTCTTTTTCGTTTTATTGATTTTTTTGCCTTCTATGAAAAATTTTCAAAAATGTAAAAAGAAGTATATTCAGAGAGTGTTAGATAAAGATTTTACTGCATGATGACTCATTTTACGAATTAAAATCATCAGACAATCGGCTTCTCTTTAGGACTCTCTCTCTTGCAGAATAAATAATAGATGAATTTACGTTATGGGTGATCATCAGATAAATTGTCTGATGATTGGTTAGGTGGCTCATATCCATACAATATTGGTCTATTATTGAGCACTTTCTAATACGTAGCACGCATATATATATATAATATATATATATATATATATAAAATTAAATTATAAAATAAATTTAATTTTAATTAAATAATAAAACACAACACACAAAATCACATATTTGTTACATTTCTATATATATCTGTTTAAATTTTCTAATTGTTTAGATATTTGATTGATGTTACTTTAGCATCAGACTCCAGGCTTTGAGGATTCCGTGATAATGGGTATTAATTGACTGGTGATTGTTTCATTGCATTTGTGTGTGTGGTTTATCGAAAAAATGTCTTTGATCTTGTTGTTTAATTTTGCAACAAGCGTTTTCTTGTAACTTTTCAGTTTTTTTCATAAATTATGCAAATAAGTCAAGATAAATTATGGAGGAATATGATGTAATGTAATATGTTAAAAAACAAATGGGAATTTTCATGTAATTTTTTGTGATGTCATTATAGTTTATATTATTTTAGTTTAAGAAATAAATTTATGCATTATATATTTTAAATAATGACACACTTCTCTGGTTTTTTTAATATCGTTATATTCATATATCTTGGCTTGTTAAAGGAATATTTATTTTAATAAAGGAGATTTTAATAAAGGAGGCACTTGAAAATATCCGGTGAGATTTTGGTGACATTTGATAGCAGAACTCTCAAGATTTTTCGTCTAAGCAAATTAATTTCAATCAGGAACTTATTTCTATGTACACATGTTGAAAACTGCTAAAATAAGTTTATTATTAGATTGCGATTTTCACCAATATATTTAAATAACAGTTTGACGATTCATTTTATATATACCTGCTTCAGAATAAGCTTAGCAATCAATTTTCTATTTTCTTTTTATAGCCGAATAGTAAAGCACACGGGAGCAAGCGGTGGCTTTCATTTCAAAACGGATATAGGTTCGATCCCTGTCGGAGAACGCATTGTTTCTTTAATAAGAATACATGAATGTGCAACCTAATACACGCAGCTTACTAAATAAAATAGGGCGTCTATTTTAAATACGAAGTATCCGTTATAATAACGTTTTAAGCAATTTGTGATAATTATATTTATTATGATAGTAATTGTTTTATATAAACAGTTTAATTTTATGACAATTTTGTTATCCATCAAGCAATTTGACGAATTCATCAATATTAATGAATTCAAATGTCAGTGTGTCACACTTTTTCAACTTTACTCCTCGAGGCCGTAACATTTTGGAATCAGGCCGACTCCGTGAGCAATTTAAAAACATTCTGGGCCGGATCCGAACCTGTAATCCTGAAATTTTACATTCCCAGGTTTTCATTACTGCCATTGTTTTCGGCGATTTTTACGTGAATGCTACCGACGAATTTTTTTGTACGATAACAATTTTTATAACTTGGAAATAAATTGGGGAATAAACGAAATTAATAGCGAAATCCAGTGAAAGTCACCGATGAAATAAAAGCAATTGTTTGTACGGAAAGTACAGACCTACGTACATCATACTGTCTTTATTTAAGTGGCGGCAGAAGAAATGCAGCGATCAATTTTAAGTTCTTCTGTAGTTTATCGTTGCCTATCGCACACGGGAGCAGTATGCTTCGCAAAAAAAACTCAAACAGAGGACAAGGTTACAATCAAAATTAGCTAAGGTTGCAGCGAGGAAAAGAAAGTCCCTGCAAATGAAAACCTAGATCAAACGACGGCCACGAAGGCTTTCAATGCTGAAAATATGCAAAACTGATTTCTGCTTAAGTTTCTCTCGGCTTGTAGGAAGAGGGGAATATAGCCCTGTCCTTTCACATAGCCCTATAGAAAAAAATCACAATATGTCATGTTAAATGAATGCGGTGGCAACAGCAAATTGTCATTATCACTGGCACGCCTGATTCATCTTCCTGGTAGATTCTCATTGAGATAAGTCTGCACAGTCAATTTGAGATCACTTGAGCGAAAATTGGCTATATTATTAGACTACAAAATGATGTCAATTTTTGTGGAGACCCTGCATTTAGCACCTCGTTCAACTCTCCTTATATACATTGCTTTTATATTGAAGCTTGGTATTACATGTACGTCATTTTCTGAATACTTGCCATTAGTTCGTGTCGACAATACTGATATTTTCATATATTGTTGTTTCTTTACTAGGAATCATCGTTCCATCAGGTGTTCTCTGAGATTCCGAGAATTCTCCGGCAACACGCCTGTCCACTCAACAGAATTCTTTATCCCAACTGGGAATCATTTAAAGTTGCATTTCTGAATGAAGGTAGGTATAAGACTATACTATGTGCAATGCATATATAAGATTCAATTTTGATATAAAAAACGAACACATACCTGAGCGCATGAACATACATATTCATATATTTCTCGTCACAGTCCATCTTGCACATTTACAAATCTACTATTCATTCGTGCATTGAATACTGCTGCCGTATCTGGTCTGTTGCTCCTGCTATTCATCTCGTGGTTCTTGACAAAATCCAAAGAAGGATTTGTAATGTAATCGATCCTGATTTGACATCTCGACTTCAGTCACTTTCTCACCGACGGAGCCTACCTTCTCTCTGTCTTTTCTACAAATATTTTCATGGTAGCTGCTCTGCTGAAATTTTTTTCCTGGTGCATCGAATAATGAATTTAAGCGTGCTACTTGATTTGCATCGAGGTCCCAAGCGTTTACTGTTGAAAAAGCTGAATGCAATCGCCTCTTCGACTCCAACAGTTTCTTTACTCGCACTTCCCGCCTGTGGAATTTCCTTCTATTTACTTGCTTCCCTGATAACTACAATCTTAAAAAATTAAATGCAACATCAATCACCATCTTCTGTCTTCTTGAATCCCATTCATCTTTTGTCCTTTCCTCAATCCCTCACCATACTCATTTTTTCCCCCTCACTTTCACTCTCTGAAACTCCCTGCTTACAAGTGGTATTTCCGCCTTGGCCGGGTTGAATTAAAAAAATAATAATAAATAGATTGTAAATAAGCAAAAATGCTTATTAAATTATCTGGTCATCCCATATGTCGGGATTCATAGAAAAACAATAAATTCTTTTTTGTTTAGAAGAAAATAATTTCGAGATTAATTTTCCATCTGTTCGCACGAACCGATTCTTAAAATTATAAAAGCTTAGCGAACCGGTTGTTAGATTATGCTAAAGTAATCTTATATATTAATAGCCGATGGTCTAGATAAAATATTAGTTACGCTACGCTCATGCGCCTAGTAAATATCTAATAGATACAAGTCCCACACTCAACGCACGACACACATGAAATCTTTGTTAATGGTTTATGTGATTACATTGAAAATGTAACAAGAAATTACCATAAACATGTTGTACCCTAAACTATCTAAAGAGCTAAAATATTATTAATACCATTGCTGTAAGTTCTACGGAGACTGAAAGAGGTTTTTTTGTGATGAACATAATTTATTCTAACAAAAGAAATTGTTTTGAAGTTAAAAATGTGGGAAATCTTCTCGTCATAGATTTGATAGGTCTTCCATTGGATATTTGGGAATGCAGCGAATCAGTTCGAGTGTGACTAAGAAATCATAAAATAGCTTATGATACTAGAGTCAAGAAGCATCATACTTCTGAACAGAAATATGATGAGAACAATATTTCAATCTGGAAATATCTTAATAAATAAATGTTCTCCACTAAGTTATCAAAATGATTTAATTCATTTTGATACTATAAAGTGGTTTGTTTTCATTCTCAGATTGAAAAGAAAACAAACAGGATAGGTTCCTAAAGATTGCCTACCTTTATAGAACCAATTCCTGGAAATTTGGGATGGCATTATTATTTCTAACTCATGAAAATTTTGTAAACTCCAGAACAGATGACAAACACATGAAAAAAGATCTGGAGAATAAAGAGAGTGTGGGTTTTCAAATGAGACTTTTGTGTATGACATTATTTATTATGATTATAGAAAACCATGACATTGCAAATGAAAAAAAAAAACAACAAAAAAGCAAAAAACAAAACAAACCAGGTCTTCTTTTCGTTCATATATATATATATATCACTTTAAATTTATTTTAGAGGATACTTGTATTTGAGCAGGTGCTCCGTTGACTTATTAAACACTATACATTTTCACTGACCGGCCTGAATTGTATAAACTGCAGAACAGAACCTAAAAATTGGTTTCGAGGCCAAGCGGTAAGACGCAAATTTTTATATAAAATTTTTCGAATATTTAGGTCAGTAGGTGAAAATAAATATACTGTCTAATAAAGAAACAGAGCGCCTACTCGAATACAAATATCCAATAAAAATAGCGTTTAAAGTGCTGTATATATTAAATGGTTCCAGAATATACCGTCCAAAAAACGCTACTTTTATTCAATTCGATTTAATCGATTTCTATCTCTCCATTTCTGAAAATATATTAGAAAATAGCTTAAATTTTGCCAGAAATTATATTAATAATACTGGTGATGAACAAAAGATCATAATGGTTTCTAGACAGTCCATATTGATATATAATGACTGCACTTGGGTTAAGAATAATAATAAAAATTTCGACGTTCCCATGGGAGCTTATGACTCTGCAAAAATAGTCAGTTTAGGGTGTTTATATATATTAGATACACTAAGTAGATTCAATGACCCCAAAAATGTAGGTCTGTACTCATTGTTATACCTAATAGCAATGGTTCTCTGATCTTCAAGTTACATAAAAAGATCATTAAAGCTTTCCAATTTCTAGGATTTAAAAGTGATATATCATCTAACCTATAAATTGTTAATTACCTGGATGTTTTATTTAGTCTCTCTATTAATATATTCGAATCCCCCCAAAAAAGAAAAGCAAGCCCCCATCTACAGCAATGTTCACCCAATCCACCCCAAATCAATTATAAACAAGATTCCCAACAGCGTCAACACCAGAATAAACAAATTGTTTTCTAGCTGTAAAATATTTAGTGATAATAAATCTAACTATAATCAAACCCTCAAGAAAAGTATGTTTCAACATTAAATAGAAAACCTACAAAATTAAATATAATAGACATGAGGAATTACTAAACCAACGCAATGAGATTGTCTTAAAATGCCGACATAAACATCGACTCAAAGTAACAAACTACACCAAACTTTCGGGAAACTCATCCTTGGGAAATCCATTATGAATGCACATAACATGGAACAATACATGTGGTCACTATGTAGGTTTAATAGTGTAGTTTTGTGTATGTATGTATATAGATGTATATATATATATATATATATATATATATAAGTATTTATATGTACTTGTTTGTATATGTGTATAGTTTTGGTTATATAGAGATGGCTATATGCATGCACTTTTATGTGTTGTGTTTATGGATATATATATATATTTTAAATGTGTGTGTGTGTGTGTGTGTGTGTGTGTGTGTGTGAGTGTTGATGTGCTATATATGTACTTACCGGTAGAATATATATTGTGTAATGATGTGACATATATACATGTTTTTTGTTGTTGAAATTATGTTCGCCCTCTATATACTAACCAATGGAAAGTACATAAGTTTGCCAAATAGAGTACCACAGGTTTTTTATAATTACTTTAAAAATTTTTTATACATCCTTAGTCGACTTAATTCTTTTGTTTAATTTAATGTAATATTGTATTCTTTCCATCTTAGCTGAATATTGTTTTATATATTTGTATATAAGTTTTTTTTACCCTTATTTGATTCTATCTTGTCACTTTATTTTATTATTTGTACCATTATTTTTATTATCTTTATTACTCGTGTTATTCTTATTTGTTTTTTATTATTATTGTGTTATTACCATTTGTATATAGATGAGATGTATTGCCTTTATTTTAGTTAACTTTTAATAGAATTTCCTTAAATTTTTATTGATGAAAAAACTTTTTAAATAAATATAATATTATTGATGAATTAAAATACACATATATGTATATACATGTGTACATATGGGCGTGTGTGTATTTATGTGTATGTATATGTGTATGTATATGTGTGTCTGCATATGTCTGTATATATATATATATATATATATATATATAAATATATGTGTATATATGGGTATATATATGTGTGTATGGGTATGTATATATATATATATATATATGTGTGTGTGTGTATGCGTGTGTGTTTGTGTGTCTGTGTGTGTATTTATATATTTTAATAAAGATTCTTTTTGGAAAAAAATTCTTTACATCTTTTATAGAACAAATTCTTTACACAATTTTTTCTATTAGAACTTTGTTAGTTTTCTTTTAGCTTTGAGTTGCTATTATTATTATTATTATTATTATTTTATTATTATTCTTTTTAAAATATTAATGTTAAAGTGTCATCTTTTGTCTGTGTCCCGCATGTATATTTCTTTGTTCTTTTTTTCCTGACTAGCCTCTCTCTCTCTCTCTCTCTCTCTCTCTCTCTCTCTCTCTCTCTCTATATATATATATATATATATATATATATATATATATATATTCTCCTTTCTATCTCTTTTTTTCTTACTTCTACGCTCCCCTTCCACTTTTCTGAGGATATACTTGACAAAGAGGTCACCATGCCTAACAAAACCCACACCTCCCACTCATAATATGTCTCTTAAGATGGGTGCAAAAACATCTATCTCTTTTCTTCTTTATCTCTTTTTTTCTTTTCCTAATTTTGTTTGCATGTTTTTACCTTCCACTCTCTCAATCACCTTTTCCTTTTCGAGAGATATATATCTCCTGTCACCAATTTACACCTGTCTTCTCAAACACATATGTGTAGAAATTAAAAAATAATAATACTGAATTCTTCTTATACCTGGAATATTTGTCACCCATTTTTTGTATGAAAATGTTGATCTGAGGAATTAGAATCAAATTTTGATTCAAAGGAAATAAATTATAATAACCTTGAACCCTTAAAGTTGTTTGTTTCTTATAATTAATATATATATATATATATATATATATATATATATATATATATATATATATATATATATATATATATATTAATCATTTCAGCAATATAGCCACTAAGACACAACAGGGGTGTTCAATGAGTGTAAATGAATATGATAGAAAGAAAAACATTATTAAGGAGAGACGATGATACAATAATAGGAATTAAGAAGACAGAAGATAACGATTGACAATGCATTTCCATTTCGGAAGATCAAGAGACGTTCCAAAATGTACAGAGAAGTGCAGATGTTCACTTTCACTCTTGCTTTGTTGTCGCCTTTTGTTAAACCATTTTCAATTTTGAATATTTCGCTTTTTTCTTTTGTAGGTCTAAATAGTGTTTCTCCACTTACTATCACTCCCAGTACCCTTTCTACCATCCATTCACAAAAACATAGGTTACTCACTGTTTGCCGTAATACGTCCTGCGAATGTCAAGTTCTTCAAGCCCTCTTTCCATATTATGCGTTCCAGAAATTTCAACCGTCGTTTTTCTGATTCTAATGTCTATTTTGCTTCTATTTTATTTAAAATTTCTGCGTTGTTCAACATGTTCCGCCCCTTGTATTTTCAGCATCTTTCTGTGGAACGGCATTGCATTAACTGTTATAGGGAAGAATGATATTACATACTTGTTCAACTCAGTTTCCTTTGTTTTTAAGAAGTCACTCAGTCACAATTGCTGTAAACATTTTTCAGAACGAAGACTGTTTTACTCCAAGATGACTCGCTCTTTTTACCTGGAAGAATGGATTACTTTTTTTTTTCGATTTATATTTTGTTATCTCACAAAAAATGTTTTGCTCCAGAGCCAGTGTTTGATGATACGAGTTTTGTGGAGACAATTGAACTTGTCGCGACACGAATGATTACAGAATATATTTATTAAACTTACTGAGCTTAGCGAAATCTGGTAAAAGGCTCAATAAGCTTGCGAGCCATTCTAACAGAAAATCGCGCAATTCCAATATCACCGCAGAATAAAAAAAAATGATTCTGTCTTAAGATTAAGAAGAATTAATTATTAACCTACCTTACAAGATTGTGTAAATGGTTGTCAGTTAGAAGAGATAGCAAAAAGACAAATATTGCTAAGGAATATAAAGGAAAGAAAGTTGTGGAGAACCATGATCGCCCAAATTCTGATGGGACACGGTACGTAGAAAAATAATTAGTTTAGTTACGATCAGAAGAGTCATTTGTTATTTAAAATAATATTGTAAGAAAAGAGCAAGAATTTACTAAATAATTTGTCATCAGTTTCTTTTACTAATATATATAAAAATTCCCAACATCCTTCGTTCGTGCACATGTGCAGTTGCATCAACGTAACAAATGATGAAGTCCGATGAAGTCTTAAAGGACGAAACGCGTTACAAGAAAACTTTTTTGCACTTTGTCATACATTCCCTATCCCCACACACACAAGTGCGTAGGGCGATAGATGTAACACACACTGTTTAAAATAAAAAAAAAACGGTGCGTTTATTTTAAGTAGTAAAATATAGTTTGAAGAGCAATATATATATATATATATATATATATATATATATATATATATATATATATATATATCACCCAATGCAAGGCGCTAAAGCCACTAAGACAGAAGGGGTTACAGGATGTGGAAGTATTAGGAACAGAAACATTAATATTGGGCAGGAAGAGGAAACAGTAATCAGGAAGAGAGTAGACAGCGATTGACTTTGCATTTAAATTTTTGCAGATTAAAGTTGGCTGGAAAGTGTGGAGCCGGAAGGGAGTTCCACTGGCAAGAAGTGCGAGAAAAAATCTACCGCTACATCTAGCCAGCTAAAGTGTAAATTAATGAGATCTCGATGCCAGTCTAGTACTGCGTTTAAATTTTAAAAGTTTTAAAAGAACAGTTCATGCGAACAATGAGTATGAAAGTATTTATAGAAAATCACAGAGAGACAACCGTCAGATCAAGATGAATAATATTGCTGATTCTTCTTTGGATTTTATCAAGGAGCTTAAGGTAAATAGCAATGGCATCGGAATATATGTGGCAGGAATATATGTTATGTCACGTCTCTGTACAAGAGCTTCAGGCAACATAGAAAAGTCTGATCCAGTGATTATTTCCGGAATAAGTTAAATTGCAGCTAATTTTACTCTCAGGAATCACAGAGAAAAATAAAAGTACAGATTAGGTTATCTTCAGATTGTTTACATATTATTAATATTACATATTACTTGCTTTGTTGAGTTCAGGATTAGATAATTGCATTGAAACGATTAATTAACATTGATTAACATTGGTTGAGCACTTATCTGCTTAATGAAACAAAACTAAATTAAATTAGTTCCATATAATGTTTTCTACAAAGGGAAAACATGGCATTTATGGCAAAGAAAGTGTTTATTTTACAACCGCTTTTATGAAAGGAAACACTGCGCTATTTCCGAACTCATGTGTCATTTCTTTATAGAAATTGCAGTCATTGTGCGGTTTTCATGTCTGTACATCCCCGTTAGTAAGCAGTATGTTGGAATTGTTGTTGTTATCGAGACATTATCTTAAGATCTTCTGTCTGCCGTGTCTTTTTAGGACCTTAGTGATCATGGCTCTCCACAATTTTTGTCTTTTTTATTATCTCTCTTAAACACCTAAGGTAGGTTTGCCTTCAATCTATCACGTGAGTATCAAATTTTCCAAGCCCTCTTTCTTCATGATGTGCCTTAGAAATTTCAACTTTTTCTTTCTGATGCTATGTTATAATCAAGAAATTATGAAATTAGCTTTGGTAGAAATTTGAAGTATAAGTGTCCTTTTGTTTTCATTTTCACTAAAACTTTGTCGTTGTTCACATGTTCAGTCCATGGTATTCTCAGCATCCTTCTTGCTGTAAAACCACATATATCTTGCTTCAAGTCTCTCTTCATTGGTGAAGAGATTATCCAGCATTCAATGCCATATAGGAGAACTAATATTATGTAACAGTTCAATACTCTTTTCTTTATTTATAACGAAATTTTCCTGTTTCTTAATACTTTGCTTAACTTCTGGAAGGCAATTTTCACTATCCCAATGCGCCTTCGGGTTTCAGTGTCGCACTTTCCGTCCTCTGTTAAAACACGAGTTATTTAAATTTTCTCGTTTGATTTTGTTATCTCAATAGGCAAATTATCTCAAGATAGATTGCCAAAATTAACTTTGGTAGTTTAAGCTGAGCAATTACTGATCGTATTTTCGTCATAGTACAAAGCTGATTGAATCCAATGTCGTAGCTTTGTCCATTGGTGAGTGAAATCACAAGCAATGACATGTCTAACTCATATTCTCATTATCACGATTCGCAATGCTAACACTATATAATCAGTTTCGTCTTTATGGGAGAGCTTTCAGATTCTCTCAGAGACGCCAATTATTGGCAGTCGTTACAATAAAATTCGTTTTAAAGTTACGATGTGGTAACATATATATATATATATATATATATATATATATATATATATATATATATATATGTGTGTGTGTGTGTGTCTGTGTGTGTGTGTTTGTGTCTGTGCATGTGGGCATTTGTGTGTAGGGTTTATAATGTCATTGATTGATTCGTTTTCTATGGCTTAGAAATATTTTTAGAGTGTAAGAATTTTTGGTTGGGGGGAGATAATAATGGTTTAGTGATACGAGTCTTAGTAATTAACACATAACTGGGGGAGTAAATTTAGTGGTTTTAAATTTATGATTAGGCATAGTTAAATATTTTCGATTTCAGTCGATAAAGAATTAATTATTAAAATTAATTTTTCTGGTGTAAATCTAGAAAATATTTTTAAATTGTGAGAATTGTTTTTTGGAAATAATAATGTTTTAGTGATACAGCTGTTACTAATTAACCCATACCTGGGGCAGAAGAGGTGGATTCATACCTTTCCTGAGGGTATTGGAGCATGAGTGAATATAATGAACCCAACTGGAATTGGAACTCGGCTCTAAGATTAACAATTTCGTGCCATTATCAATTACACAACCTGTACACCTAAGCTGGTATTCCGAAGCGGTCACCCATTTAGGAACTGACCCGGTTCAACATTGCTTAACTTCAGCGATCGTACGGAAACAGGTGTTTCAACGTGTTTTTGCTGTAAGCCTTATTTTAAGAAAATATATTACTTTTCGTATACTTGAAAGGGTCAATGATATCAACAGATTTAAAACATACCTATCTGTTGTTCTGAAATAATCAATTAAAATAGACATAGTGATGGCGGTACGGACAATTCTATTTAAGCAGAACAGCAGCTGCGAAAAATAACCAGAATTGTTTTAAGGGTTCTAACCGTTTCTGTCGTATTTAAGTAATAGCAGCGCTTTTCATAGCAACACGCTTCTCATTTACTTGGTATGTATCTTGAAATCAGACTAATGTTTCTTGAAGCTATAATTAATTTGAAGTTTGATAGAACATTTATTTCTAAACTACCGTCTTGGCTAATAAATTGCCATGGACGCCAATCCACTTTATAAGCCAACCAAGTTACCCGAATAAAACATTTGCATCATTGCACATGCGCACAAAACGATGAAGTGCTTCTAGGAGTCTTCTTAATAGAAATGTCTGTCTCCTCGACTTCCGAGCAAACGGTGCGATTCACACTAAATGAACATCGATTGACTTCCGTCCCCACCGCATCAGATTCAGTGATTCAACTGGAATAGAAGCTTCCCAATTAATTAACTTTTGTCGTTTATCTTTAAAGGTGGAATAATCGAGGCATATCCCCGGGCAGAAAGTGTGACTGTCTTACAAGCCGATATGATGATTGAACCGGATGGACACACGCAACTTTTATGCATCGGAGATCAAATTTCTGAGAGCTCGGCATTTAAGCCCTGGGGCATTTCAGTTCCACAGTCTTCCATCGATTCCGACTATGTAAATTCAGTCTGCCAGAAGGTGGCTGCGTCCTGCCAGTCTCGAAATATTATTGGTCACTTGTCTTTGACCATGGTGACATTTATAAGCGAAGAAACGGTAAGGTCATTCGTATCTTTTCTCCAATCGATAGGAAATCACGTAATAATCATTAAGGAACGATAAACTGTCCGTTTTAAGTTGAATACAAAATTACATCTTTCGGTGTCTATGAAACTCGAATCATTACACAGGAAAGTAATTTACTGTGTTAATTCTTTCGTCTTGAGAGTCGTTTTGTGAATAACGTTAAAACTTCCAAGAGTTACATTCCGAACATTAACTTAAAATTAGTTGTAAGTTTTGCTGCAATTAAAGGAATATTAAAAAACAAAATTCATAATACACTTCTGTTGTTATTTACAAAGAATATGAAAAATAAATGTCATATGCAATTTTTCTTATTCAGCCAAAAAGACAATAACACAAATTAATGTATACAAAAAATCATAGCGAGCTGAAAATCATGGGAGACTTGTAAATTGACGAAAATATATATATATATATATATATATATATATATATATATATATATATTATCCCGTCACCGGTAGCACGACTTCGTGTTACATGTACAACGCAGTCTTCAGTTGCTGGGTAGAATCCTATACCCAACCTCTGAAGATTGGGTTGTGAATGTAACTATGAATCATGCGACCGGTGAGGTATATGTATATTTATTAATATATACTTAATAGCTCTGTTATATAACATAAAGCACAATGTTATTAAAACACCAGTACTCAATATGCGATATCTTATATATATATATATATATATATATATATATATATATATATATATATATAAGGAAAAAAAAAAGACAGTAGAAAGAAAAGAAAGAAATGGAAAGAGAGCAGAAATAAACAGGCAAAAATGATAAAAAAAGGAAGATATAGGATCAAATTGCTTTTATATATATATATATATATATATATATATATATATATATATATATATATATATCAAAGTAAAAGAAATTTGAACCACTAGTATTTCAACTGCAATCTAAAATCTAAGATAGCAAAGTCAATGGCTTTATGATAATAGCGTTTTATACACCAGAATATATATATTTATATTATATTATATTATTATTTTATTATTATATTTTCTTCAGTATATTGTTTTAAATAAATATAATCGAATTCTATATGCTCTATACCTTTGGTTGTAGCCCTCTTTTTTATTTAGATTAATGCCACCATTGAAATATTTCACCATATACAATTTCGATTGTTATGTACAACTGCCAATTGTAATAAGTGATTATGATAAACGTATTTCATAATGTCTTTTCTGTTTCTATTCTTGCACACCGAGAAAATATTACAAACCTTCCTATAAAATGTAGCAAAACGCATTTACACCATATACAATATTTCATCACAGATTACGATCTATGTTCAAAATCCTCGATCGTTTATGACACGTGTAACTACCAATGAATGTATTTATAATCCTAATTATCAGCCCATATACGAATTCTAACCAGCGTTTTTTCTTATAAGGTAAAATTCTTATATGTATTTCAGTTGGAGCAGATGTTGTGGTGCTTTGACATGTCTTTGGGTTATTCGGACAACTTAGCTATGTTTAAAATGTTTTGTTTTATGACAAACTGCACCTTTGACACTGGCCAACATCAACTGATCACTTGTCAAGCAGAAGCCCCTGTCCCAGACGGAAAAGAAATCGGAAAAGTTTACAACAATAAAGAAAAAACCATTTGTAAGTTAAACATATTATTAGCTTTCTATTTATTCGTTCGTTTTTCCCTTTTTTATTTCCACCCATTTTTTACTTGGTTTATTTCTATGCAAAAGGAACAACCACGTGTATATTTACATCGTCATTTCTCCCTTTACTTCTCTATGTTTCTTGAGAGTGAAGATTCACGTACGAATGAAATACCGTATATACTCGTGTATAAGCCGACTTCATGCATTGTTCAACTTCTGAATTTTTTGCTTGCACTTTAACCCTGCCAGAAAGATGTACCTGTGTATAATGTAAGCGGTCACTGAAACTGCACGATTTTTAACCTCTTCAAAAAAATTACCTGTTTATAGTGCGTCCCCCTATTTTTTGCGTAAAAAAACTAATAATAAAACCTCGCACTATATTCGAATATCTACGTTATGTGCGCCTCAAAATAGACGAATTCACTTTATAGCTTTTCATGTTTGTTACTTTTGTACGTCGAGAAATGAGAGCATTTTTTTGTTGCGGAGAAGGTTATGACTTCTTTAGTTGTCAACGGTTAAAAGTTGGCAATTTATTATTTAAAATTTTGTAAATGCCTCCAATTGCATGAAAATATTTTATTGTCGGAACATTTAATGTTAATGAACTTGTGAAAAAAAAAGAAGAAAAACAAGAGTTATTGACTTAGGACGTTGTTAGTTATTGAGGTATATTGGCTCCAAGAAACTAAAATCAAATAAGAATGTCATATTAAATAAATATTATGGAAATGTTTTTTGCAATCAATACCAAATGGATAAAATAGACTCCATAGATATTGGACGAACAACCAGAGCATACGCAATGACCAACCACATTAAAATAACTATTTATATATCTCATTCATTACCCGAAAAGAATTGTAAAGCTTGGAAGACCTACATCACTTTTGTGAGTTAGCAAATGACTAGGACATTTGGCGATGACTTATAAGAGTTATTTACAAAGTTACTGAAGATGAGAAATCACATTGCAGGTCTGAGGGGGATTATAATTTATGTTTCTTTCATAGACAAATATTTGCAATTTACAACATCGATTTGTGATAGTATAGATATAACAATAAACTGAAAATGAACTGTTTTGAGGCCGTCTTTCAATGATTATTTTACGTCGTACACGGATAAACACTGTGGTAAAATATAAGCTAAAAGCTTTTTCAATTTCTACACTGTGATCATCATAAAAAGAATTATGAATTAACTGTTTGATAAACGTTCCTCCCTACTATTAAATAATCACAGTGAAATCATTTTTATATCTCAGTATTTCCTCAGTTTGTTTTATAAGCGCACAAAAATCATTTTAGCTCAAACTATTCCTAGTTTTACTTTAATTCCGTGTCCCTTCAGATTTCTTTATATTATCTATAAACTGACTTCTTGGGAAAGGCTAGAGATTCCAGTTTCTTGTAAGAATTTTCTTAATAGATTCATGTTTTTCCCAAGGACGAAAATGAATGCAGCAGACTACGTCAGAAATTGAACTCGTCTCACCAGTTCCACTTTCCGTGCACATATGGATAAATTAAAAGAACACGTCCTTAATGTTATAGAAATGTAACTGGCACTATTCATAAATTAAGCAGAGACCAAATTCTATCTGAATTTTTGTTTAGTTTTCAAAATGTGTTTCCAGTTTCTGAAAAAAGAAAAATCTGACATGAGGTTATACTCCTTTTAGATATATTTTCAAGTAATAATTTTATTTTTTAAAGTTATTGACAGAGTGTTATTTTCCTATGGAAAATGGAGATAATAAGTATACCCGATCCAGTTGCAGAAATGAAAATCAATTGGTTACATTTCGACTTTTGAGATATCATCATTTTGTAACTGAAAATATCAATTAAATAAGAATTTTTAAAGGCGTTCATATTTATTATTTACCCTATTTATATTGTTCGGGCTGTTGTCCTCATCTTTATTGTCATATTCATGATGTTTCAGCCGTTGTACGCTCAGACCGTCTTCAGGTGATAAATGTTGGAATTTCGATCGAACCATTTATTTCGACCACAATCTACCCCCAGTGGACGAAGTAAAACGTTCGGTTCGAAATTCTAACGTGTATCACATGAAGGGCGGAGCATACAACGGGCGAAACGTCGTGAATATGATAATAAAGACAAGGAAAAAAATCCAAAAAATGTAAATAGTGTAAATAGTTACAATACCTCATCACAGAAATACAGACGGGCGTTCATGTTTGCTTTGTTTTAGTGACATTAATGCTGCACATTTTAATTTATATTAACATTCGGTTTAATCTCTTTTTCATTTTTTTTTCAAAAATTTCTAATATTATTTTGTGTTATATAGAGAAGAAAAATGATTTTTTTTTCTTGATACCAACCTGAATGCTTATTAACTCACAGGCAAGCCGCAAGTGTGTATTGGTATTTTAAAGGTATTCATTTTTTTCCTTTGGGCATCAATCGATCATTTTCTTTACATTTTGATTGTAGAGTACTTTTAATTCTGTTCTTTGTTATATTCATTTTAAAATGCAGATATCCTTTATATTATCCAGATATTTCCTGCTTCTAACGGATAGAAATATTTTGGCATCATTTTTGAAAAATTATATTTTTCCAAGGTCTATGAAGATCGTCATTAATGGTCAGTCTCCTGAAGCCTACGAGATCAATGGGGATGTCCCCACAAGACTATTCTCCGTCTTACCTTCTTTATGTTTTATAACAATGACCTACCCAGAAACAATGTGAAATCATTAGTAAATATCTATACAGATAATACCACGGTTTATGGGTGCATACCCCAAAAACTATATAACCAGACTCTGGAATCTTTTCTCTCCTTTGATATAGCACTGACAGTTGATCTTTACTTTGATTTAGCTCAATGGGAAAACAATGGATTCTAACATTCAATGCATACAATGCCAAGTGAATAATTTTCATACAGAATTTTTACCAGCCATAACAGATTGTTGTACTATGAGTAAGGATCCTTGTATTGAACGTCTATTGGACCTAAGTTGACCCCAGATCTCAAGGGAAACCCAGTTTCTACCTCGTTAAAGATGCTGAAAGATAGTCAATTCCGTGTGTCACACCAGAAAGTACCTGACTCCCCCTGCCATGATCTGTCTTTACAATAGCCAGATCAGAACAAAAATGAGGGATTGCTACAATATCTGAGTTGGGCCTGCTCAGTCCTTTCTTTACAGTTTTGACGGACGTCAAATGTGTTTACACGGCTTTGTGGGCAATGAAGTTTTCAACCCGGTAATTCCCTTCCAACAGCTTATTGCTACTCTATAGCCGTTTTCACTAGTTCTGACATCTACAGCTCGGGTACGCTATGTTAGGTACACAGGTTTTTGGTTGAATCATCTTCATTCACTTCGCATTACATTCTCGAGATAATGCTTTCATGATCACTAAAATCTTAACAATCTTTAAGTCCATCATCAACCATTTCCTATACTCTCTTTATAACCTGCACTTATTTCTTCTTAACTCTGTACAATAATCCAACTTAGTCGCACTCCACCTTGAGTTGCTCTTTGGCCTTGTATTAGCTGAAAGTTTTAATACTAACGATAAAAGAAACAAGATGCAAAATAGTCTAGCCAGTTCATTCTCAGGGTCTTGATTATTTTGAAGTAGTTTATTTCCTACTATGATTATAATTAGTATAATTTCAATTGTTTAATAAATTTCGAGTGAGTGCACATAGAATTTTAAATTAAAGATTACGCATTTGAAATGAAATATTTCTTCAGAATTTATATACATTAGGCATTCTAAGCTCTGTAAAACTTCAAATCGTTCTGGGTTTGGCGATACACTTCATCTGGCAGCAAGGCCTATGATAAGGAGGTTTTGAGGAGCGTGGCACCACCTCTTATTTGCTGTTATTCCCAGCTGACTCGGGGTGGTAGCACCTGTTAGGGTCCCAGCTATGGAAAAATAGTGAACACCCAGACTGGGGGTCAAAACACTATGAAAGTATAAAAATACCTTTTTACAGTAAAATATCAGCAATACATTTTCATAGTAAAAAAAAAAAACATTACCAGCAATACATTTTTGTAAAAGAAATTATTAATGCTACCCCAAAAGTAAATTTCCGAATTAAATGACCCATAAGGAGTTGATATGCCGCAAAACAAAACAAAAACCAAAAAAAATCAATGAATCTCGAGCGATTTCAAAAGAAAGCATAATAAAGCATTTATATACGAAATGTGTATTTATTCAAAATATGTAACGCATTCAATCGATAAATTTTGAAGTAATTCGATGTTTTTTTTTCTGTTTAGCTTTCCGTAACCATTCAAAATTTCGTTTTTATGCAGGTACCTCAACGGTATGGAGTGATGAGTACAAAAATGTATCATTCAAATTTGTCGATCATTCACTATAGTGTGTTCTTTCAAATTTGTCGCGCTCATGGAATTGGTTATGATATCAAGGTAAGTCAATGGGAAATTTGTTACTTGCCTCTGAGGATTTCAAGTAAAATGTATCAGGATTCATGGTTCTGTAACACGTATCGCGATTTATCATAATAACAATAGTGGTATTAGTAGTAGAAGTAAAAATAATAAGATGTTGATGATGAAAATAGATTTATGAATACAACGTTAACAACATTCAGTGCCGTTTTGACAAGCTTCCTTTGTTAGAAACTACGATTTCTGTGTTTTCGGATTTTAAGTTACGTAAGATGAAAGTATATGTTTATTTTCCTAGAAATGGTCATTTATCCCCTAGGAATTAAAGCAGTCATTAGATGAAACAAGAAAAAATAGGAAAATGATATCCAGCGAGCCAGGTATAAAAGTTTTGACTGAAAATCACAAAATTTATGAAACTGTATCGTAAAGGTCACGGTCATAATTATTGGCTCACTGGGTGTGAGCCTTCACGTAGAGACTGGAAGAAATTGATGAGACGATCCGGACTGAAAAACTGTTGACTTCGGTTGAGAATGCAGGAGAATCTGATGAAAAGCCGTGTAAAATTGTCACTTGATCTCCATCGATGATCATCTGAAACACATGTCTGTATGACTGATGGCATTAATTAAAACGATAGAAAATACAATTAAATTCATTGATAAACAAAATCTTAACAGTAGATTTATCTAGATTTGCCTCCTATGTGTACTAAGCTGTTACATCGTTCAAAAAAGAAAGCAAATATCCTGTTCTGTTAGTGGCCATGATGCCATCCGATACCCTCGTTCATGAACAGAGTTGCACAGTGCGTCAGTTTGTAAAGGACATGCTAAATTGGCTTAGATCAAACTACTGACACCTAAATATTCACTATCTAATGGTATATTGACCATTTAATTTACTAAAAATGTAAATGTTAACAGCTTCAATCAATTAAGAGTTGAATCTATGACAGCCATGGCTGGTTCGGCATCAGAGTATAATCGCCATTATTATTATTATTATTATTATTATTAATGCGTTTCCGTTTTCACACAGGACGTCTTTTTGCAGTTTTCAGTTTGTCTCAATCGCTTCTTAAATCTTCAGTTTCACAAATTTTGCTTCTAAGGATTTTGGCACAATTCCTCGTGTATCAGTTAGTACGAATCTAACCTTCACACACCGGACTAATTTTCATACTTGGACTAGATTTTTCGTTTTTACTTTCCGGTTCGCTGGCTCAAGCAAGTCTACCATACATGACAGATTTTCTTTTATCTCATCATATAAGCAATTCCCAGTTTCCTTGCTTGGATGCAGTCTTTGCTATGGATCTGAAAGAAATAGAATATTTTATAATTCTTATCTAAGACAATCACTTGGACTAATACCGTTTGTGTATGTGTGTGTATGTATGTGTGTGTGGGTTTGTGTGTGTGTGTGATAGAAGGTCGTTTATGCAGTTTTAAGTGTATTTCAATCTCTACTCTAGTGCGTGGTTTATATAATCTTTAAGCCAACTTCTTAAATTTAGTGATGATGTTGTTTACAGTAACGTATCTTTCGTGAGTGCTTCGTACAAAAGGGATTTTATTATTATTATTAAATATTATTATTATTATTAATATTAGTAGTAGTAGTAGTATTGCTGTTATTTTTGTTTCTGTCGATGTTGTTGTTGATAGACGTTTGACGCTTTTTGATTATCATATCTCGTCTTCAGAACGTTTTGTATGTGATTGGTGCGTTGAACACCGTTTATACCTGATTTGATACTTTCTTCTTTTCATCCATTATATAAGAGACGGTGTGTTAGATTGTTTTTCACCAACTTCATGATATTGATATTTGCTTTATTTATTTTACTTTCATTATCGATTTTCTTTCTTTTTGATCCTCAGAGTTAAATTTATATCCATATCAAAATCATCATCATCATCATCGTCTGGAGCAACAATCTAGTCAACAAAAACAACGACAATGTCTTCAGAAATCTTTCATTACGGTAGAATTTTACTCGATGCATCTTAACCAACACTTGTAAACATTTGCACAACACATATGAATTTCTTTTAATCATTTAAACCCAATGAAGGCAATAAAGACACTAAGTCGCAAGGGGGGGGTACTGAGTGTGAGAGAATATGAGAAAATCAAAATATTATTAAGGAGAGATAACAATAAAAGTGAAAGGAATTAAGTAAACAGAAAATAACGGTTGGCATTGCACTTAAATTTTTAAAGATCAAAGTTGTACAGTATTTACATTAGTCGGACTATTGTCCTCATCTTTGTCGCCATATTTGTCACAACGTTTCGGCCGTTGTACGCTCCGGCCTTCTTCAGGGGGTTGGAATTTCGAACTGAACCCTTTATTTCGATCACTGGGGTAGACTGTTCTAGTTCCACGTGCCATGTTTGATGGATGTCAGTTATCAGTTATCTCCTGCTAATTTTCCCTCTGAAAGTTCTCCACTGTCTTAACCAGGAGCTTTCTGGTGTTCTTAAAGCCTTACCTTGAGGGGGCGGCCTGTCTCTCCTTTATATTCCTTTCCGCAGCTGCACGGGATATCGTACACACAGTCTTTAGTCATGTTCCTCTCTATGGGAGGTCTCACTCGTGCGAGATACCTGCGAAGTGTTGTCACGCTTTTGAAGGTTGTCCTGATGTTATATGGACCGCAGATCCTTTGTATTTTCTCTGATACAACACCGAGCAAAAGTCATAAGTGGCGATCCAGAGACGTTAGATAAGGAACTGGTCAGTATAAGTAGTACCCTACAACGTAACAACTACCCTGGGTACATGGCAGCAGCCCCCAAAAACTGGGATAGGCGGGTAAAAGAGGAGGAGGAGGACAACAACACTCAGAAAACAGTCTGCCTGCCTTATGTGAAGGGGTTATCAGAGAAAATACAAAGGATCTGCGGTCCATATAACATCAGAAATGAACAGATTGGTAATTAGGTCAGGTTGAGAACTTTGCAGCACTCTCTCGTAAGCTTTTAACAGTGTCAATTTTATTCCATTTAAAAAATAAGTTTTAATTCTTGCTGTGGCATAGAGAATGAAAAACAGAATATCTGTTTCTCATGATCCTATTTGCACTTCAGTTTATTTCTAAGATGTCGACATTAGTTTTGTTCTTTCAGATATATTGTGATTTAGTTATCTTGCCAATTCCGGTAAATTCGTAACTTTCAAAATTCTTGTGCGAAAGAAACTGCTAAAATAAATTCCCACATAGATAGATTGATTGATAGATACGAATGTAAGTGTTAGATAATTAGATAGCTAGCTAGCTAGATAGATAGAGAAAGATAGATAGAACAGAAAAAATATATAAGAAAAAACTGACATAGATACAAATGAAAGTGATAGATAGAAAAATAGATGAGAACAGACAGGTATATATATATATATATATATATATATATGTATGTGTGTGTGTGTGTGTATGTGTGCATATATATATATATAGAGAGAGAGAGAGAGGAGAGAGAGAAATAAGTGGAAGGAGAGAGAGAGAAGTTGCAAAGTACACGATCTTCTTTCAATGTCATCATGATCAAGAGTTTTAGGTGATCGTATCCAAAATTCTAGGTTATCAAAACATGTGGCCATTAAGTGGTTTGAAATATTATTTAATTTTACGACAACTGGACATAGACTAATAATAAACCTGGCAAAGTTGACATCTTTCAAAAATTTAATTTGAAGGTACACATACTAATATTCTATATGTCAAGTAAGTGGTAATTTTTAATTACAGAATCTGTGCGGTTATATAATGAGGTCAAACAGTTTGTAATAATGTTCTTTTAGAAATTCGCTTGAACAAGTTTAAAGAAGAAGAAATACCAAAAAGAAGTGTCGAAAGAAAAAAAAAAAAAGAAAATATCAAAGACTCAGCTTCCCTTGTCATCAACACTTGCATCTTCATTGCTCATATTTTGTCTTGGTAATGCGCGTTCGTACATCCATTTGCTTAAAATTATCAAATCATTTTCACGCTGGTTTTCTCTGCTTCCATTGCTTTTCATGTCCTTGTATGTGTTATATTCTCCAAGGATTCTGTACTCATGATTCCTACCAAAATTTCGATTCCTCTCTGATTGCTAGCAATCTCTACAACATTGAAGTCTGTTCTTCCTCCGAGTAAATTGTCCAATATTCAGTACCTCTGGAGATTAAACATTACGTAGCAGTCGAGCACTCTTTATTTCTATTTTGTATTTCTGAATAGTTAGAAATGCAACCCTCTTTCAGTTTTTAGTGGCTCTCTCCTTATTCAGGCAGTTGCTAAATAATTTGCAATTTTCTCAGTAAACACTAAATGTAAAACTATATTCCGAAGGTGCATTGCAATAGTAGAAGATGCTTTATAAAAGCGAAGGAAGGTATTAAGAAGCAGAAAATTCGTTATAAATAAAAAGAATGCTGTAATAGCAGTCCTCTTACATGTCAATTAATGCTGGACAATCTCCTCAAAGACGAAAAGGAGATTTGAAGCAACAGGTGTGGTTATACAAAGGTATGCTGAGAATACCATGGACTGAACATAGGATTAACGGAGTGCTTTTAAAGTAAATTGAAACAAAGAACACATATACTTAGAATCGGAAATAGCTAATAACGTACCCAACAAGATTGAGTGAAAAGAAAAAAAGATAGGAAATTATAGAGATCTATGATCGCACATACCCTGAAGGCACATGGTAACATGGAAGAAGAAGAAGAAGAAGAAGAAGAAGAAGAAGAATTGAACTGACTTCATTCTTCAGATCCTGTGCTTAATAGAAAATGAATACGACTGCAATAAAGCAGTGTCACAAAAGGCATTTCGAAGCGTGTTATTAATCTTTCCTCTTATATTTGCCGTGTTAGGGGCTATGCTTAGCAAATGAAGCTCATCTTGTTGCATAAATTCTTCTAAATACTGAAATAGTTTCTCTCTGTTGAGAGTATCAAAGTTTTTTCACATCCCCTATATTAACAAGAATACTTTCAAATTGCTGGCGCAAATGCTTAATTTTCTACGAGATGTTAAATTGCTACGATTTATTCAATTGATATGATGCTTATCTAGTTGGAATGATTCTTTCAAATCTGCCGAAAAATTCTATTCAGTAGAATGATAGTCAGTGTCTGCCACGAAATGGAAATGAAATTATTCACCTTGAATTCTATAATTTGTAGTTTCTCCTCCAATCATGGATTACAATTTCTGTCTGTTTCACTTCACTTTTAATATATGCCATTCTGCTAATAGTTTTGTTCCACTATATATTTAGGATATGTTAATTACCTTATTTATATAAGAAAGGGAATACACAAATATTATATAAAAATCTGTGTTTATGTATGATTTTTTTAATGTTCGGAAAACTTTCGACTATCATCATCAAAAACGTACATTAGCAATATTGCAAATGTAGCGTTTCAGAACATGCCAGAAGGTAACTGATAAAATCTACCAGACTGATATTTATTTCTTGATAATGACAAAAACGGTCGGAACTATTCGGACAAAAACATGAATTTTAACAGTTTATTTATAAATTTCATATTCGAAAATCTAATTTTCGAATAAGAAAATGCATTTCAACCTTTGGAAGTAAAGTCTGATGATCCAGAGCCCTGTTAAAGGGTTGTGGTGAAATAACTTATTACATGGAACCTTAAAGTGGTCTGTTTTATTCAAACAAAATATATATATATATATATATATATATATATATATATATATATATATATATATAATTGTGTATTTGGGCAGCAATCCCTCTTTTATACAAGTTTCATTAAAAACGACTGACAAGGTGCTGCGTTTAACATTTTATTTAATTTTTCTTGTGTTCTTACAGTGTTCTTGTTTTCTAGACATAAATTATGTATAAATTGTCTATATACACTGCGTGCCAAATTATTATCGAGATAACGTTTTGTCTAATATTTCAAAAACCGTCCAATCAATTCACACAAAATTTTCACAAAATGTTGGCAACACTGATCTGCGCAACCATTGATATTTTCGTAATAATATGCGCAATGTAAACAAACTGGCGCCATACTTGTTATCAGCAAGGTGATTTGAGCGTGCCAAATTATTAGAAAAGTGTAAGAATTTTGTGAAAAGATGGGCCGTAAAAGTACTTTAAGTGATGCCGAAAAGAAAACTATCACCTCAGAACACTCAAAAGGTAAATATACCCTAGAAATTTCTAAAATGATAGGGAGGTGTCATTAAACAATGAAAAAGTTCACCGCCGACCCTACACAAGTACGCAAAAGGGCAGATAAAGGCAATCCGAGGGTCATTTCACGTCTTCTCATGTCACGACTTAAACGGGGGGCCACGAAGAACCCTGGACTTACCAGCCAAGAGCTTTTCAGTCGCATTGAAGATCCTACTGTGTCTAAAAGTACTCGGTGTCGGTATCTGAGGGAAATAGCAACAACAGTCAAACCTGTATCGAAGCCTCCGTTGACGAGAAATCACATTCAAACTCGATTGAAATGGGCCGAGGACAATATGAAGATTGACTTCGAAAAATGAAGTGGCCAGCAAGTTCTCCGGATTTGAACTCAATCGAAAACTTTTGGAGCATCATGAAGCGAAAACTGTACACCAACGGACGACAATTCAGGAGAAACGCTGAGTTGTGGGAAGCAATTCTTGACATATCTCGCGGCATTACAGCAGATGACACCCTACAATTAACAAATTCTATGAATCGTTGACTTCTTCAAGTAATTTCAAAACAGGGAAAGCACATTCCCTATTAATTTGTTTAAAACTGTGCCTTTGTTTGTATCTGTTATTATTTGTTTGATTATCTTATTTATTAGCTTCTTTTGATCATAAACATTCACGTACAACATTAATAAACGTTTTGTTTGCTCAATTCTGGGAATTTTACTAAACCTTTCTAATAATTTGGCACTCTCAAATCACCGTGCTGATAACAAATATGGCGCCAGTTTGTTTATATTGCGCAGATCAGTACGAAAATTTCAGTGATTGAGCAGGTCAGTGTTGTCAACATTGTGTGAAAATTGTGTGTGAATTTAGTTAGACGGTTTTTGAAATATTAGACAAAAAGTTATCTCGATAATAATTTGGAACGCAGTGTATATTTAATCTTTTCAGGATCAAAACGATAATGGTGCAATTTGTTGTTGTTTCAGGCGAAGCAAGGGACTGTCTTTACGCTGATCGACTATGTTCATCGTGGTCATGTTGGGATGCTGTAAGTCTTCATAATGATCCTACTTATTTAGAGTGTTAAAAAAGGTATTTTCTTAATGTTCATGCCCGTTCTCAAGTCTCAGGCCACGGAGGCTCAAGTAATGACATTGCAGTATTCGTTTGAATTGCTTGACAATTTTTTCTTTATCAAAATTTATAATAAAACCACAATTTAACTTATTAAATAAGAATTGTTTAGTCTGGCACAAGACCATTAAAGTTAATGCACGCTTGATTTTATCTGCAATAACATCTTTATATTATTGTGCTACAATAAGCCCAGTTATACCTACCAAGATTAGTTAAGTGAGTTACAGGGCCAGTGAGGATCTAACCCACAATAGCTGTAATAATATAACCAACTTTCTAATCGGTTCTCATGGATCACCGAAGTTAAGCAACGTTTAGCCTGGTCAGTACCTAGAGGGTAGGTGCTTGGGAATGTCAGGTTCTGTAAACATGGATGGACAGGTGGTGCAATGAACAATAACGTGGATTTGAAAATTAGCGAGGCGAGTTCCAATTTCAGTCGGGATCTTTATATTCATTTACGCACAAATACACTTGTAAAGGTATGAATCCGCTTCTTCTCCCACCAGCTATAAGTTAATTAATAGGACTTCTATTAGTAAATTAATATCATCTAAAAACATTCTTAGAATCTATAAATATTTCCTGCCTTTAAATAACATGCAAGGGGTTGATGAGCCGTAAAAAATAAATCAATTATGCTCTTCGGTTTGACGTCTGTTTTAGCTAAATGATCATGTTTTAAATAAACCTTACCACACGTTTTAACAAACTAATGATCAATAATATTCAATTAAAAACTTGGTTTTATACAATTTTAACTTACTTTTCCCACCTTTTAATTGATTTAAAAACCTATTAACTATTCAAACATAATTATCTTTTTGGACTTTTTTTTACTGTAATCATTGCTTTAAAATGTACTTTTTTTGAGCAACTTAAAAAGCTGGTTTTAAGTATAGATTAGATATTTGCATATTTAGATAGAAAGATGCTGTTTAAAGTAACAACTTGCATCATGAAATATGAGGGAGTCGACTGAGTATCTTAAAGGCATTAATTGAGAAAATTAAAATGCAATAGTTAAAGTAAAACAGTGTGAGGCTAAGAATTAACCTTAAAATCACTGGGTTAAAATTATTTCGTGTAAAAGCAGAATTTTCACTCCATGTTTTTCTATTTCGTTTGTTTACTGGCATAGAAATTCGCGAAACTTGCGTATCTAAACAAAGCAAAAACAAGTAAACGAATATTTCTTTAAGCTATTTACGCTAATTACTGAACCGCTTCTCAGAACACACCTGTGCTCATGCAAATGAATTAAACAATATTTGCTTAGTAAGACACAATTTTAAATAAGTCAGATTAGGAAGATTGTGTTGCTTCAGTTTCCCAACTGTCTGAAAAATCAGCTTTTGTAATATTGGCTTTTCCTTGGGTTGACTTGTAGTACTGGTGTGTAATATGCAACCACGAGGTGCGGTATATCATATTCAATAATTTTAATTCAATATTGTAGAGGTCCAAATTCGCTTCGCGACGGCCCAAAAACAGGTGGAAAGAATATAAGTTTGCTGAAGAATTTTTTTCAGCTGTAAAATTGATACATTTCCAATCTATGGCAGCAAATAAATTGTGTTCAACGAGTTTTTTTACACTAACTACAGATACTCAAACAAATTTTAGGAGTTTCATTTCAGATTGCAAATTTGCTAACAAACTACATCAATCTTAAATTTTCTATGAAAAAAAAAATCGAATTCATTCATGTTATTTATTGCTTGTTTTAGCGTCGTTAGTGACCAGCTACCCAGCTGCTTGGCTGCATTTGGCAGAAATCTGAACATTCTCCATCAAGAGGTTTCATCTCCCAATATGCAAGGCGAAACAAATTTCAAGGTATAGTAAATCTGCAAAGAATAATTATTGTGGATATATAAAAATCTTTTAAGAATTTTGCATTATCTTCATAATAGATTGGACCAAAAATGGAATATTTCTATTACATTTGAGAAGGGGCTGCTTAACACTTACATTATAGCCCTGACACAGTTAAAGATCACTTACACGGTTTTGTGGTGGAAGATTCTGCTGTGTTCCTGTCATATGCAACGTCGCAAATCTGTTTTTAATCTGACGACATTTCCTTGGTACATTTTTAGAAGAACGTCATTCTTTAAACTTTTACCACTTGGAAACTCTGTGTTACTTCCACGGAGTCCAATCACCATCATTCCTTCCGGGTTCGATATGTAAGAAGGAGTTTCACTCGGAGAGTTTTGTCCCAAGAACTACCATTTTGTTTAATGGACCTCTTCGCGTGAATGCTTTCGTTCATATCACACACCTTATTCATTATTATTTTCAAAGTAACACTCTACCTTGTGTAGCTGGGTGAATTTTAGTATTAAACAACGGAAGTACAGCAATATTTTATTTGTTTTTAAGGACATGTACACTTTCAGTTATCTGTTACAATATGATTTCTATAGTTAAATTTATTTACCTGCTTGAATGAATCCATACCTTGAAAATCAGAATTCAAATTCCGGATGTTTACGTGGAGTAAAGAAGTGGCTATTGGCAAAAGCGAGAAATGGGTAACTATTTTAGATATTAGCAGACTATATTTTTTTACAGCTTAGTCAAATAAAAGCCAATTACTGTTCTTTCAAGACAAGGTTTTGGGTCGATTATCAGAAAATAGGGATCCAGTAATAGAAATAATAGACAATGACAGTTGTTGCAAAACTAAAAACTTCAAAGACAAAAGAACTTTTGCCTGAAACCAAAGATAAAATTGTTCATTGCCCCCCCCTCATTATTTCTGTGCGCCAACGAATTTTTGTTATTAACATCAGAATTATAACGAAGAATCCAAACATTAGAAATAGATCAGATATCTCCTATATAGGCCAGCTCACAAATGATGCCGTGGGAGATATCATCAAACAAGAAACAGGGTCATTGGAAGGCAACATAATCACTTTCAAGTGAAGAAATTTGAAATCGTTCGAAGACACCATAAGAGCCAACAATATTTCCACAGTAACATCTTAAGTAAAAAAAAAAGAAGAGGCAGAAAATAGAATAAAATGGTCTGACAACGTCATAAGGTGGTCTGGATGATCATTCACGCAGACATAGGCATTGGCACGCAATAAATTTATGGCAGGAGCTGGTGATGTGATCAGTTGTGTAGCAGGCTTATAACCTCAGCTGGTTATGGAATTGATGATGAAGATGATGAGGATTAAGACTCTTTTTTCTTTTTGAGATGTGGTTCTACAGGAGGATGCTGACAATAGCATGGCCTGAGCAACGACGAAGTTTTATCGAAAATAGAAACAAACAGGACACTTATAAATAAAATAGAGAAGAGATTGAAGTTGAATTTTCAAGACCACATAATGAATAAACAGGCTTTGGGGAATTTGATACTCACAGGACAGATTGAAGGTTGGAGAAGAAAACTATGCAAAATCTGCCTAGCAATCTTGAGTAAGGGGATGGCGTAGCATCGTTTATGGGAGATAACAAAAAAAAATTATTAAGAACTACAAAGAAAATTGTGGAGATCCATAATCGCCAACATTACTGCTGTTATTCAGTCATTTCTGTGAACTGAAACTAAAAGCAAACAAAGTTGCAGTTTATGCAATATTATTAAATCATTAAAGCTGAAACCTTCTTTCATATAACACTGTGGGGTTTATCGTTAATATCGAGTCTGGCGAGACTAAAGGTTTTATCAAATATACGATGACATCATTACAGAATACTAATGAAAAAAGTTCGTCAGCGGACATGTTCACAGTTGTCATCACAAAAATTTAGTGAAATCTTGGCATTTACTGTAAAAGTTAATTTTTATTCTTTGAAGCCCATATATTTATTTTTATATTGTAGATTATAATTTTATGCTATAGATTATATGTTTTACATTTCCTGTTTCCATGATTATTTCAACCAACAGAAAAATAAGATGTCTGTTCGTTATTCAATTATTTCCCGATTAGAGAAATTAGGTGTTCAGAATTGATAATTTTTAAAGCGTTAATAGTAAATATTTCACAGAGCATAAGCACAAAATATTCGGATTAGATAACAATCTTCCAAGCTTGATTGCACCTGTTTGGTAATTATGCAGTCCTATGCAAA